>PVIA01006560.1:0-96073 GCA_004024845.1 Tonatia bakeri | reverse complement strand
GGCCGGACAGGGTAACAGTGAAGGCGGAGAGAAATGGACAAGTGGCTTGATGCGGACTTGCTGGTGGATGGGCTGAGAACAGTGAGGGAAGCTGTTATCCTTACTGTGGTCAAAACACTAATCTTTGCTCATGTGTAATCAGTTTTCCCTAGCTCAATGGGCCTTTTCGTATCTTCCATAATCAGAAAAAAATCCTTGTTATTAAAAAATCATTGCAAAATGACTCTTAACAACATATTGGATCCATAGTGCTTTTTGGTTTTAAGAACCCAATGTATCTTCACATTTATTCCTTAGTTTGCCTTTCAAACTCTCACTTGAACAGGAAGAAACTAGTTAAATTGCTGCCAACTTGGAGACACTTCCAAATCGATGGAAGCTCTGCCTCCAACCTACTCCAGCCTAGTGAAATTTGCATAACAATTCCAACTGATTATCTTCTGAACAGAAGTCACTACAGGGATTTATTCTTTGCTTATCTTGTTGTATAAAAACACAAAGCTCCAATAAGGGCAAAACGTAGTAAAGTTTGCTTATCTAGTATAAATTTAAGGTGGTAGTTTATAACCACACCCTTACACTTCAACAGCTAAAGATTTCCTTATTAGTAAAAGGCAAAAGCCCTGTTTGTGGCTGCCTGGCCTTTCGTGGCTCACACATTTGGAAACTGCTGATGAGTAAGTAATTGGTTTCCAGAGGAATGCGTCTCCTAAGCAGCTCCTGGGGGGGAACACTGCAAACCAGATGATTTTCCCAGATGGCACAGTCACAGAACATTCCTGGCGTCTGCGTTGAGAACAGTGACAGCAGAGAGCCACAGAGATAACAGAGCTGACACCACTGTGGTCTGGGAAAATGTATAAACTGTCCTTGGACTCATATATTGATACACGTTTAAGGCTCTGAAAGCACAGGTATCACCCTAGCTCTCTGAAGCACTGGGACTTCCAAAAATCCCACAAAGAGAAAAATTTACGTTCCATCCATAGTTTTATGTGACCAAATACTGAACAGTTTCCTCAAAAAATCCTTCAGATAAAGAAAGATGCATCATATCATGTTGTAAGGCTAAAAAGGCAAGAGACAGAAAAAAAGTATGTACAGTAGGAACCCACGTGTAAAAAGGGAAGCATGCGCATTCATACATATAGAAAATATATCGAAGGATACACAGGAAACAACGGTTAACACCTTCCGTATTGTGTCTTTTCTTTGATTTTAACAGTGCCTACTTTTTCACTGACATTTTTTTAGAGGGAAATATCAGATTTTAGAATAGTGAATTTGACAATAGAGTTATAATCAGAGAAAAACACACACATACAAAAATATTTAAAATCTTCTGTTATGAAAATGCTCTTACATCTGCCCCTACAGAAATACATCAAGTCAGAATGTAATTGAGGTTACATCTTTATTTCACTAAAGTAACATACGAGACCAAAAGAGAAAAAGCACGGATCGAATGAAAAAACTGCGCAGAGCTGTAAAATAAGAAAGGGGGGATGGGCGAGCAACTCGGACAACTAACTTGCCAAGCAAGGAATAGCAGGTAAGTGCAAAAGCTGATTCAGAATCATGCACTTAAAACTTGAGGTTCAATTCAAAGACATACTTACCTATCTAAAGAACCATACATAAATTTTAAGGTTTGGGCAACATCTTCTATCATATTCCTTAGTTGAGGAAGAGGAACTCTAAAAAAGGCATAAACACACTTGTTTACTTATAATATAATCACATGATACATATCTAAGAGAAGTAGATCAAGTTTATAGCCTCTGCTCAGTTCCTTAGCTGGGCCTTCCTCTCCCTCTCCAACCGCCTATGGCACCTTTATCTACCACTGCATTTCATTTTTCTTCTGCCTGTGTGCTTCTCCAGAAGTCTAAAGACAAATGCTCCCCTGCCACTGCATCCTAAAGTGCCTTATTATGGGTGTTCCACAATCCTTGTAAACCCACACTAGCTAAACAGCCTAGTTTTTCAAAGTCCAGCCCGAGGGCTTTGGGCAGTCTCCTAGAAGGGTCCTATGCTATTCCCTGTGAGGGACTTGGATGCCCTCGGATTTTGGTATCTACGTCGGGTCCCAGAACCAATGTCCTAGGGATGGCAAGGGACAACGATAGTTCCCTTTCAGACAGAAAAGTACACATGAGCTGTTTAAAGACAGCCACCATCTAGGGTTTGTCACCGCACCATTATCCCTTCATGTGAAGAAGTTTGAACCCCACATTTACAATTGGTCATATCTCTATTGAAGACTACAGTCACCTTCAAAACATACCCTTTCAATGTTTTCCACTGTGGCCTACTTTGGAGTTCCTGTTTGTGGTGTTAAAACATGTCTATAAATTGACACGCTTCCCCCACAAGAGACGGAGTTAATTCCTTCCCCTTGAACGTGGGCAGGACTTGGAAACTCACTTTAGCTAATAGTAAATAGTGGAAATGACAGGGTATCTGTTCTAAAACTAAGTCATAAAAGGTCTTGCAGCTTCCCCACCCCTATTTTGGATCTTGCTCTGGGGTAAGCCCGCTGACACATTGTGCAGAGGCTCAAGCAGCTGCAAGAAGAGGTCCGTGTGGCATGGGACCCTGAGTGTAAGCTGCCAGCAGGCTGTGTCCCGGGCTCCCGCTGGACTGCAGCCGCAGAAACAAGGGAGCCCGAGCCAGGACCACCCCGCTAAGGTGCTCAGGGACTCCTTACCCACAGAAACACCTGTAAGACAATAAATGTTTCCTATTTTAAGTTCCTAAGTTTGGGGTTAATTTGTTAAGCAGGAATAGATAACACACTGTTATATAATGAAAGAAATCTGGTTAGCAGTCATTTTAGTACCTAGAATATAGTCATGTTTGTGTTCAGATTGACTGAAAAATTCATCCACAATGGTGTTCTCTAAAGCTGCGTCAGTTACATGCTACCCTGTTCATTTTACATTTGATTCCTAATTGCGACAACATGTGATGGTTCTATGGACCAAGAGGAAAAACTAAAGTCCATATAATAGTTTCACAGAAATTGCCCCATTACTTCTTAAAGTAGGCAAGTGTCTAAATTACAAGCTTTATAAATCATTGAGCAGGGACATAGACCAGTCTACCAGGAGTTATCCATCCCTTTGGGGCTGTTCTCCAGAGTCCTCCCTCCTTCCCCTGCTTCTCCTGTGCTAAGACATTAGGGAAGTGATCTAGTGTTAAGAATTCAGACAGACACTTGTTCAATTTCCAGTGCTGCTTCCTGCTGATTATGTGACTTTAGGCAAGTTATTTAACCTTCTCTTTGTTCTAGTTTCCTCACTTATAGAATGGTGGTGGCAACCATCAAGTCCATTGGAGCTGATTTTGAAGAATAAAGGAGATTGGTTTATGAATGTAAAATACCTAAGGCAGTCCCTAGGTTCATGGTCAGATCATTATCAATATCAACCCTGCTCTGACTTCAAACTATCAAAATGAAAAAGATGTATTTTAAAAATCCTTCCAAACAAGTTAAGAGGGAGACCATGATAGTATTATAAGATGTACTATTAGAGAAGTCACTTTAGGGTTAAATATTCCTTATTTTGCCAAAGGTGCTCAAGACCAGAGCAAAACACCTTTTTGCTGACCGTGATTCAAAGTCTCAGTAGCAAAAAACTGTACACAGGCAAAATCCTAATTACAGTATCGTCCAAAGTCGGCCAGAGGACACGCTCGTCTCTCAGTTACCTCCACCTGCCTGCCATATGGCCGAGGAGAGTGATCGACAGCTCCCACCTTCACCTGGGGGCCCTCCCGGCCCATCTGCGTGGTTCTTACCACAGGGACACTCACAGCTATCGCACCAGCGCAACAGGCCTTTAGATTGTACAGCTGTTTCAGGAGTTTTTGGAAATGTCATAATTTTAATGAAACAGACATTGTAAGCAATATTTGAGAAATGATTTTTAAGGTAAATAAAAATCTCAACTTACTCTTCAGCAGGCAGGCCAATTAACAATAACTTGTCAGATTCTTTCCAATAAGCCACATTAATTTGTTTCCCATTTAAAAGAAGGGATGAGCTAAGAAAAAAATAAAGTCAAAATAAATTTAGAATATCTACAAACGTTATAGAATTATAGTCATTCAGAAAAGATTGCATATGGTATGATTTAAGAAATGTATGCTCAATAAGCATATTTCTTTTAATATCCCTAACTGCCAAAGAATTGTATGACAACAAAAATATATTCTGAAACATTTTTAAAACCCATAAAAACTAAAAAAAAATTAGACCTATTCCAGAAAAAAAAAAAGGTTAGAAAGGACCTGCACCTTGAAAACACTATGCTAAGTGAGAGAAGTGATAAATAACCACATATTATGATTCATTCATACAAAATGTCCAAAAAAGGGAAATCTATAGACACAGAACACAGGTGAGCGGTGGCCTAGGCTTGGGGAGGGGTCCATGGGCTGATAGCTAAGGGTTCAGGGTTTCTTTTTGAGGTGACCACAATGTCCTAAAATTGGATCTGGATACTTGCGCATATCTGAGAATATACAAAACCACTGAATTGCATGAAATATGAACTAGATCTCAATAAGGCTGCTTTTTAAAAAAGGGGGGCTTGCGGCTTGAGTTTATGAATCCAAATGTATACAAAATGTATAAACCAAATGGAACCTCTGTTCCTAGTGTCTTGAAAATTAATATTTTCTATATACACCCTATATTAAAAGTCTCACAGCTAAACATGACTTGTATTTAGAAAAACAAGAAAATTTTTCTTCCTGTTGTTTTGCAGATCCTACTTCTTGTAAAACCAGAGGTGTTGGAAAACTGAAAAAGGAAAGTTGAAGCATAGGAAATCTGACATTTTATCAGTATTTGAGGGCTCTTAAAGTTTGAGACAAACTTTTTTTGTAAAGTCAAAAATTGTTGAAATATTAAGAAGATATTTTATATTTCATAAATTTATTTTATGAAAAGAGAAACCAGCCCCTAAACAAAACTTAAGAGCTTTGAGCCCCTTCTTCCTATAAGTTAACTGTGGCTCTTTAAGGTCAGGGCTGCATCAGTCCCTATGGAATGGGATATTTTGCTATGTAACTGATGACATGATGTATTTTATTTTTCCCAAAATGATTTGACCTCAGTCTTGCTTATCCATCACTGAAAAAATTTGCACAGATGATACTGCATTCGGAATATGCCTCCTAAAGGATATTCCATTTTTTTCTATCATTGTTGTAAGAACTATGATAGAAAAATACAGAATAAGCATTTAGTTACTCTTACCAACCACAAAGGTACTACCCACCCAGAAAGTTAACAATCAAGATAAAAACATGAAAAAGCCTAGGCTCATCATAAGGCCATGCTTAAGAGACATCTATGTCCTACATGAACTAAATTCTACAGTACAGGTCATTGGCCCAGCTTTGTGACTGAAAATGTGCCCCAACACCCAGCTCTACAGTGGTGTTGTGAACCTGCACTTCAAACACACGACTGGTCAAAATAACTTGGCTGAGAAACACAATATCTGCAGATAAATCTATTTTACATATTTGTATATGTAGATTTATCTGCATATTTGTATAATATGTAATAAGCATATTTGGATACTAGATACTTCTATAGCATTTTGTCAGAATCAAGGCAAAGAACTTGAAAGAAAAAGAACTAAAGCTAAACAAAAACCAATCATTACCTAGTAACTCGTGTCCCGGTCACACTTTCCAGCATGTCACACAGTGTAAGAAATATCCCCCTCACACTTTTCAGTTTCTGAGACGCATCTGATGCTGGATAATGGTAAAGAATTTCCTGCTGTCAAATGAAAACAAACAAAAATGACCACACTCCCCAAATATCCCAACCACTATTTTTTTGTCATGGAAAGTTCAGATTTTGTATTAAGAAAAGAACAATAACAACAGAAAGAATCCTTTCAGCTTCAGTGGGAGTTTCATTCAAACATAAGAGAAATATGCCTGGAATTTTAACACAATAACTAGCATTTAAAATATTACATTTGCAAATAGGTTAGAGAAATCAAAGTTGGTCATGATACCAAAATATATACTAAGTGGGACACTAATTAACTGGAATAATTTCAACTGATTTCAAACCATGTTTTAATCTCCTTTATAGTAAATTCTAACACTTTTTATTATATTTCATTATACAAGTATTTTTACCTTCTGTAGTCAATATTTACATAGATACCACATGTAATTTTTAGGAATATTTAAATTTAATTACTTTCACACTGACTTTAAAAAGATAATTTTTGTCATCTTTTGTGAATTCATTATTAATTATTAAATTTTTATTTAAACCCAAAACAACACTGAAATTAAAAAGTGAGAACATGGAAGGATATTAGAGTAGTGCAGATAGGGAGAAAGAAGCATTATGATATTATAAAATTATACCTGCCTTAAATTTGAAAGAGTTTGCCCACTACAATTAATCTGAGAGAAATCTTTCAAGGACAGCACATTTCAAATTATGGAAAAATACTAGATCTATAAGATAATCACAAAATCCTAACTACTTTTCTACTTTCAAGAAAACCATGTTCTCAGGAAACATGCAGTTTTAACAAATTTCAAAATCAGGTGTATTGTGCCGGAACTATTACACGAAGGAGTGAATCACTCTGGATCTCACCTTATTTGCTGTTACTTAAAGCAACGTGCCATTTCTCTTACAAGGCAAATAAAAAGAAGCAAAACAAAAACTTCCAGATAGAAACCTTGGAGAATTCAGAGTAGCTTCCTTCCACTAATACAGTTAAATGGCAACACACATAAATATTAAGACAGCCACTATAAAAGCCCAGTCTCCTGAAATATTACCAGACCTTTTCCCTGGTTCTTTATCTCTCTAAAGAGTATTCTATATCTTGTTTTGGTCTCTTTTTGCAAGAAATAATTATGTGACATGGTGTGTATGTCTTGGCAACTTTTACATTAGGAAAAATATAAATAAACTGTACACATTTGCTTTTTATACTTATTAATAAGCACATTCAATATATGCAAATTGCTATGGAATATGTTGGCCAAATACACTCTGCCTAATAACTCAAATTTCCTCACAGTGTCTCTAGTGTAAAAACAGTTAAATGCTTTATCTCTAGAAATTAAGTCGAATATCAGTTAAGATCTGTTATGTCTACATAATGCATTTGAAACTTGGATAGTAAATAAACTTACTGCACTTAGCCAAATAACAAACACTGCTGGAAACAAATAACCCTATTTCCTTTGATACTTTTTTTTTGGTTGGGTTTCCAAATCATGTAACTCAAAGAAAACAAGCTTTTCTGAAATATGTAACTCACATGAAAACAAAATGACCCTATGACCCTTTATTGTAAAATAAGTCATACCAGTAAAAAAGGTGCTTTGAGAAAACCTCTATTCCCACTGCCCGCAGCGACCGGCCCCAGGAGCCTGGCTGTGAAAGGCCCGGCTGGCCCCACAATTCCTGACTGGTTTAATTAGCTGCGTTTGCCAGCACTTGTTAGCAGCACGCATCTGCGGCGGCGTCTGCTCTATTCAGCGAGAAGAAAAAGCCTCCACTGAACACAGTGTTGCCACAGGGCTGTCCGCAGACAGAAACCTGCGTACTGAGAGACGTCCGCGCACTTTCCCATGGGAAGACGGGTAAGGCTGACAAAAGGCCCCAGCAGTATCCTACTTGAAGACAGCCTGGAAAGAGTCAGGGCACTGCCATCCCAGAAATTTGCTGTGTTTTATAGAGCAAATGCTTAAACTTCTCATTTGTTTTAAAGATACCAAGGATTAATCACTCATGCAAGAAACAAGAATAATTAACTCTAAGTCTTGTGCATTTCAGAACACAGAAAAGTTAACAAAAATACGAATGGGTAAATCCCTTCTTTTCCATTTCAGTTACTGACTAAACTTTGATATGTGAAGGAGTAACACATGGAAATACAACCCTGGGATAAAATGGCTTGGCATTGAGAATACAGACTACAGCAAGGATTTCAAAAACAAAGAGATGTAAATTAGGCAAAAACTTCTCAGATCCCACTTCTGCTCCAAGCAGAATCATTATGGTGAAGTAGATGCCTTGAGAGACCCTTGGGCTATGACACAACTAGATGCCTGGTCACCACACGCCTGTCTGAACTGCTGGCCGTGGAAGAAGTAGAGAGGTCTCCAAGGACGTCCTCTCTACACTCTTCCACGCCCCTCCCCCCACCACTGCAGAGCAAGCTGGGGCCTCAGCTGGGGGTGGTGAGTGTGCCAGAAAGGCAGAGGCAGGGCTGTCCCGAGGGTGGATGCCTATGATAGCTTTGATCAAGACCACGAACGTTGGGCTAGTGGCTTAGGAGGTGAGCGAAGCCTAAGACCTGTGTGTTAAACCCAGATCCTTGAGTAAGGCTGACGTGCCCAGGTCAGTGGCAGAAGCAGAAGAAGCAAATTCTCTCTGGAGGAATGCATTCCCGGTTTAGAAACACAGGACTCCCAAGATAAAAGCAAGCAGTAAGTTTAGCCAATGACCTCCAGGGACACAAGAAGGCATGCCACCACAAGTTAGAGTCCCCTCAGGACTTAGGGAGAGTGGGATGGGCAGACTCAGAACAGAGAAGAACTCTGTAGGAAATGCTTAGAGAAACAGAGATTCACTAAGAGGAGCAAGCAATGAGACTGCCAAGAATAGCCTTGCAGATTTTCAGAAACTTCCAAAAATAAAACTGTGACTGTTAAAATAGAAAACACAATAGAGAGGTTAAAATACAGTATGAACAGAGCAGAATGAAGAAACTGAACAAAGAAAATAAAAGACATTCCTTACAGAGGAATGACTGACAGCAGACTTCTTAGCTGCAAAGTATGGAAGTCAGAAGACTAAGGAATACTATCTTTGAACAGATTGGAGAAATCCCTTTGTGCCTGGTTAGCCTAAGCAAGACCATGTCCCCACCTCATCTTCTTCCTGGCCACACCGGAAGCCTGACTACATTTCCCACCTCCTTGCATCAGGGGAGACCATATAACTAGCTCTAGGCACTGGGACACGAGCAGAAGTGATGGTGCTGCTTTGAAGCCAGGCCTCTGGAAGGTGCCATGTGTTACCGCATGCTTCCTCCCTTCTTGCAATGGCCAACTGGAGGCCAAAGACACAGCAGAGGACACAGAAGCTCTTGGGAATAAGGGAACCACTAGATGAAGGGCTTGAAACACTGAACTGCATCACCAGGAACATTTGCATTGAAGTGAGAAAATTATGTTGAGCCACTGAGACAGGAGGGCAAGTGGCCTCTTCTGACTAATTCAATACGGAAGAAGGGGTGAAAACCACATCAACAGGTAGATAACAAAAACAAGTTATCACACACATACTTAAATTAAAAGAAATTCCTAAATTCCTGTTTTGGGAAAAAGAAAAAATGATCCAGTGAGCACAGTCCGAGATGTGAGAAAGAATGGTGAGCAGAGAAATTGGGAAGCATGTAGATAAATTTAAAGAAGGTCCATCTCCAGGAAACATGTGTGAAACGTGAATTTGATAATATATAATTTATATTTTATAAAGTATAAAATATAATAATGATTATTAATAATAGTACAGTTATGCCCAATTTGCGGGATTAAAAAAATGACGGCACTAAAACATCGAAGACAACAGCACGTGGGCAGAGAGGGGATGACTGCAGAGAAGGCATATGAAAGGTCTTGCCTCATTTTGAAAAGGGGTAAAGACAATGTTTAACTTTAGGATGTGTGAAGACAAATATAATAAAATTTTAAGAGTATTCACAAAAAAATAGAAATAGAGTACAGAACAGGAATAATAATGACACAAGCAACCAAAATATCATGAAGCAATCAGTCCAAGTAGATTTTTAAGGAAGACAGCAGAAACAAATTCACATCTCCACGGATGGATTCATTGAGCTTGTCAGTTAGAAGAAGACACGTACCAAAAACAAAGACACGAAATGACTGAGAAATCGCATATTCTTCCCTTGGAAGACCATGCAGGGTCGTTCGTGTTTCCTTCGCACCTGGAAAAGGCACTCACCTCCTCCTTCGACGTCTCGGAGTCCAGCTCCAGGGTGAGATACAGGACAATATGCGGCGTGTGGAGAACCTTCTGCTCGGTGTCTTCAACCTCTTCTCCCCAGAGAAGCTTGACCAAATCCCCTTCTGTGTTCAGCTGTGCCTTCTTCTGTGTTGGCTGCGTTGCTTCCTTTTTCACAGCATACGCATTTTCAAACGTCAGTTTCACCTTTGCACATTAAAACAATGTGTTGTTGTTTCACCAGAGGGGAAATCAGCTGCAGTTTCTGCAAAGAAGGCTCTGTACACGCACACCCTCTCAGGCACACATGCACAGCGCGTAGCAACGCCACCATACAGCATGGGCTCCTGGGGGGCAGGGGCCCGAGCACTCTGTTCACGGGTGTGTCTCAGCTCCTGCCCAGTGCCCTGCACACATTATCCCGCAAACAGGAGATGCTCCAGAAAGACAAAAATCAGTGCGATCTGACAGTGTGGGAAAGGCTAGCACATTACAGGCACTGGTAGCACTGACTCATCAGGGTAAAGTGACGGAGGAGGTTCAGGATGAAAAGCGCCCTCACTCAACCAGAACTGGCGCTCCTTCAAAGTGAGGTGAGGCTCAAGTATTCTTCTCTTAGACATCCTTTAGAATACATGCTGAGGACAGCGAAGAACAATCAGCATGCTGGGACTTGGCCCACGGCCCCAAGAAAGATTATCTATCAGTTTTGCCAGGGCAGTTCTCATTTCAAGGCCTGATGTCCAACCAGACTGGTCAGCGTCCAGGATGTTGAAAGGTAGGCTCCACTCCTTGGCTACCTTTCTCTGGAAAAGGAGGTATGCTGCCAGGTGGGCCAGAGAGAACTCACTCCTTCCAAAGCACCAGTGTGTGCCTTGACTAAAAGAAGTTTTCACTAGAAGGCTGAGTGTAAGGTTAGTATATTTGGGGGGATAAAAATATTAAGCAAATTAAAAAACAAATAAAAAATACATATTCTACATGGGAAGAGTCAAGAGTTATGTGATGGAAACTAATCTATGGTGAAGGTGAGGAAAAGCTGAAGAGACTCTTTCAGAAATGAGATCAGGATGTGAAAACTGTTTGGTATGCGGTTTTGACCCAAACGAGCAACATGTAAGCATAAATGGCCTGGAAGACCATCCTCTGAGGGTGGCATCTGTCACGGTTGGTGATGCTCAGTATCTGTGTGCATGAACACAAATACAAATGTAAGTGTGAACACATAAAATCCTTGAGCAGGCTCTGATGAAGTGAATGGCTGGGTGGTCGGGGGCTTCTCTTATCTGTGAATGATTTAGTAGCATCCAAAAGAAAATTAATGGGAGCCTTTGAGGGTGTTCCTTGGAAACGTGAGAAATCTAGAAGTTGGGGAAATCCTGAGCGCAGACTTTGTGACAGCACAGACAGGACAGATGGGAGCTCTGGGCTCCATGGAGGCCTGGAGGCAGGAAACCTGGCTACACGGAGCACAGAGGAGCAACAGACACCCTAGGGAAGCAGGTGTCGCAGAGACAGGCTGGGTCTGCGGGCAGCGCTAGGAAGCAGGAGAGAGGAGGTCCCCAGAGACAGTAACCACAGAACAGGAGAGGCAGCCTCTCCAGAGTGGTCTGAGGACGGGGCGTGATTCCCCAGCAATGACAAAAGGAAACGACTTGTAGACTTAAAGTAACACTTCACCAGTTTTACTTCAGGCAGCAGCAGCAGCAGCCTAAAATGTGAGAGCGGTCTGCTGTGCTTCGTGAAGAACAGATCCTGGAAACCAGCGTTACTGTCACACCCGGCAAACCGCAGTGCTTCTCTGCGGTGCCAGTGCCTGTCCCCACCTCGACAGACTAACACCAATCCACGTGCCACAGGGCCGGTCGTTAAGATTCTTCGGGGAACTATCCAGCCACCCTTCTGATGTAAGTCAGGCTAGCTCTGTAACTCAACGACAACCACACTTCAGCAAGACATTCTGAAGAAGCGTGCACACTGTGTGCAGCAAGTGCTGGGAGGCCTGGTTGCCTTGATAAAATAACAGAAGGGTGAGACAGATAACCAAATCAGGAGTTAAGTGCTATTTTTCAGAAGGGGGTTGACACATGTAAACCTTAGGATATTATGTGTTTTGCAGGAAAAAAAACCTTTAAAACATCTCATATAAGATAGTTTATATGAAGCTTCTTATAAAAAGAGTTCCTGTTGTTCTTCCACAGAGGTGAACCCGTGACCGGTTTCACGGTTCCCCACCTCCTGTCTCCCCCAAAATGGTTTCGGATTTGCACAATTTGTCTGTCCTTTCTCTCCTCTCCCAGCTCAGGAGAAGATGTGCCTTTCCTCAGGTCTGAGGACATGTTTGTTCTCCGTAACTCATCACGTCCAAAATCTTGTCTTAATGTTCCTTCTTTCTACGTCTGTCTGTAACCCATCCCATTTAACAAGCACCTTCCCTCTCCTTGCCCCTCTGCCCCTCTGGGCAGTCTCACTGAATTACTCGAGACGCAACCTGGTAGGCACCAGGAAGAACTATCCCCTTCGCCTCCGCCTGTCTGAACGGAGTCTCCTCCTCCTGCGCATCCTCAGCCAACACCTCACCTCTCTTCTAGACCGCTCCAAAGCTGACCACCTGGTTGCCCAGCCTCCGGTCCCACCCAGAGCGATACATTCCTAAAATGCAAATCTGCTAAACTTTTAATTTTACATTTCCGAAGATAGCTAAATTGAGAAAGAGGGAGAAGGAGGAAGGGAGCAAGGGAGAGAGACAGACAGGGAGAAGGAGAGAGAGGGTGATTTAACAGAAGGCAGTGAGTATAGGGAAATCCTATTTCTTAGAAAACAGGACATTTCATCATGTGTCCCTAATATGTCAGAATCTCAGATCAGATGCAGATCAGATTCTGATTTTTCAGGGATTCTGTTCCTCCTGATCAGTGCCCAGAACCGCGTCACCGGCTCACCACCACCTGATGGAGTCTCTCGCCTGTCGGGAGCACACGTCCTCCTTACCCCTCAAAAGGGAGAAAGCCAATTCCTGAGGCCAGCAAGAGCAGAACATTCTTACATAGGAGGAACGGCACTTTCAAAATACATCTAATGACCCGAAAATGCCATCTCTGATACAAAAAGGTCAATGCTTGGAGTATCAAAATCACTTAATATGAAAGAGATTTATTTTTACCTGCAAGGAATGAAACATAATTCATTAAATAGCTAAACAAAAGCTCAGGAGTCAGGCTAAACTAGATAACAGAAAAATCAAGAGAAGGGTATGGTTTTTAAAATAAATAAAGTCACAGAAAAAAACTTGATAGTAATAATGACTTTAACAAGTCAGGGAACAGACAGTTCCATGACTGTTTAAAATGACTTTTCTAGGAACTGGATTTTCATCAGCACAAATGGTAAGTATAATGGCAAGTTGGTCAATATGTATGTTTTTATTATTGTTCTTGTTCCTGCTTTACTTAGGATAAGTTTTATTTGAAAATCCTATCTCTCACTCTTTCTTTAAGAGATATTTATTTATTTTTCAGAGAGGGGGAAAGGAGGGAAAAAGAGGAGAGAAACATCAATGCAAGAGAGAGAAACATTGATTGGCTGCCTCCCGTGTGCACCCCAAACCAGGGATTGAACCCGCAATCCAGGCATGTGCCCTGACTGGGAATCAAACCAATGACCTCTAGCTTTGCGGAACGATGCCCAACCCACTGAACCACACCAGTCAGGACATACTGTTCTCTTTTAGGAACACTCTCCAAGACCTAAAAATGTTAACAAGATCTAAAATGTTTTAAATACCCAAGTGTGTAAGTAGAACTCACCCATTAAGCATGACAATTTCCAGAATCTTAGAAAAAGAAAATAGTGCAAGATGCACTTAATTTATGTAATTCATCGTAAGACCCAAAGAGCGTCCATACCTGCATAGGTCCAGGAATGCAAGACAGAACTCTCTCTATGTTCTCAGAAGTCACATCGACGTCATTCACAGCAACAAGGACGTCGCCTGAAAAAGGAGTAACAGTAGAGGAGAGCTGCGTGAGTACCCCCAAACCAAGAAGACCTAGAATTGGAGCATTACAGAGCATCTATTCCGACCTCTTTGAAGTGCAGTGGAAAATGCGGTACAGACATTCAGGGGCTGGTCCAGGGTTATAAAGCTCACTAGTGGCAGGGCAAATCTCCCACTCCGCACTTCCCTAAACTGTAATACGCCTAACGTTGCACCATGACTGAATACAACCTATGAATATTTAAAGACAGGAATATTCTCATTTTTGAGACAACTGGAAGAATTACATAAGCCCAAGTGACAAATGGAAAATCTGTAGCATAAACCAAGTATCTGCACATAACAAAACTGAATCTAACCACTTATGCCCACAGTAAAAAAGTTCAGCTGCAATTCAAATAAATCCTTGTGGTACACCGTAACTCAATACACTGTGGTGCGCACTGTTATCGATCTGTGTCTGCACACAGCCCTGTGCTTCAAAGGCCCCACCGCATCAAAACCCACAGCACGTTTTGGTAAAAATCTCCTTTGAAATGGTTTTTCTTTAAATTTCTACATTTATAAGTTTGGGGGCTTTGCTATAAAAAAGATCAGTCTTAAGATGGAAATTTACTTTCACATCATAATTAAAAGTAGTATCAAAACACCAGTAAGCTATAGTAATAGAAATATATATATAACAAGGTTATTTCTCATCAGAAATGTATCATTAGGATCTGATCAAATAATTGATACTTATCTACTCATTAATTCATCCAACAAATACTCATTGAGCACCTACTGTGTGCCAGGCACTGCAGATAGAGAACCGAATTACACAAACATAAATCTCTTCATGGAGCTTAACATTCTTTGGGGAAGATGGATAATAAACATGTATATAGAGAAAATAGCGTTGATAGACAATTCTCCATTTAGATAGACAGGTCTCTCATGGTTTGCACATCTTGCAACCCACGGCACTGAGTCTTTGTTCTGGTTTATCATTTAAGGATGCTTGCATGAGGGGGAGCCCCCCCAAAAACCAGAATCATCTTTGGAATTATCTTCTGGAGGGCAGGCCCCTTGTGATACAGGCTTCCTCCGCTAGGGAAGTGTTCTGGGAACCCATCTGTATCAGTGTACCAGCTGGCATTATTGTGAGAGGCTGTGTCTGACTTCAGTGAAATTTTTTGGGGGGAGATCCATTCAACGCATTTGCCCGTTTCATGATGGGTGATTTATAAGTGCACCTGCCACAGTTTTTGACCCAAAACAGCATGATCCCCGTGCTCCACCTTCCCTATTCACCTGCTCTCACCCTAAGCAACTTTTTTTGTTTCCCTGGTTGAAAAAAGTCCTCAAAGTGAAATGCTTTGCCAGTGTGAAAGAGGTGAAACCAAAAAAGGAAGAAGCACTAAACGGCATTAAAATGGACAAGTTCAGAAAGTGTTTTGAGCAGTAGAAAAAAATGTCTCGATAGGTGTACTGTATCAAATGGAGAATACTTTGAAGGTGACTGAAGTTTAAACATGTAAGAACACAAAAGTTTTTATAAATAACTTCTGTGTTTGGGAAGACCTCCCTCGTATACCGAATAGCCTTGGGTGACAAAGATAGTGTCTCCCTCCAGAGAAAAGGTCGTTTGTTCAATGTACAGTGTAAGGATAGCATTTCCTCAGTATCTTATTATCAGTATTTGTTCTTTACAGAAGATTCATGTTCTTTAGGGTCACAGTTCCTCTCCCTTTAATACGACTCACTACAGGTGTGTGTGTAGGGTCACCTGGCCTTCTTCACGTCGCCCTGGGAGTGAGGGCTGGGGAGCAGGTGGAAGTGCTGCCCCATTAGCTCTGCTACTCCTCCCTCTCTGCCAGCCTCCTGCACTCTCCCTGGCACTCTAGCACAGGGGAAGGTCAGATGCGGAGTGAGCGGGTAGACCTTGCAGGTCAGCACAATGAGGGCCCTCGACAGCTTGCCCCAGGGTTCCGGCTGCTCGGTTCACAGTTCCACAGGTGTAGACACTGAGGCACTATGACGGCCGAACCCTGCAGCCCTCCGCGCAGCCTGGCAACTTCTCTTAAAAGTAAGAACTTGCAAACTAAACTTCCAACTTCAGTTTAACCTGGTGGTAGGGGGAAGCAGCATATCCCCCATTTTTAAAAAACAGGAAATTAAGTAAGTATACTATATCAAGTGATTTGTAGCTTTTTAAAAGAAACAACGAAGGATACTGGAATATTGACGTAAGACAAAACCACTTCTAGACCATTCTATCCATGGGCTCTGCTGTCTGGAAGATGATCAGAACACCTACACAGTGACACCGTTTAAAACTTGCTCCTCTAAACCAAAACTCCATCGGATAATGTTCCAAATGACTCTTCTCCGAACCCTGACAAACACGATCCTGAAGCTGAGTGTCACCTGAAAGCATTGCGTCTCCTCAACCTCTGAATATGGGAGATGGGTATCATCATAAACGATCCGAAAATACATTTTAGAGTTAAGTGTTGTGAAATATCTTTAAATGGAAAATTTTATTTCTGTAGAAGCAGTGTCACATCCGCTTCTCCTTTCCCCAGAGATTTGCCTCCTCAGGCATCCTGAGCCTGTCATGAGGTGACTCGCAGAAGGCAGGCGTCCTGGGCGTCACGTCCCGGCAGCTGGCAGCTGCACTCGTGGAAAGTTCTTTCTCCACAAGTGCAAGGGACTCGCCAGGACATGTTGGGGGCCACCCTGCCCAGTCTCAGGACGCTGTGACCCCCTGTGACTTAGGCTGAGTATGAAACCTCCGGATTAGGAGCCACTAAGGAGACAAAACTTATTCCCCTGGCATGAACACTACCTGTTCTGTGCCTGGCCTTTAATGCTAGATCAGTTACCAATGACAGGTAACAATTCTCTAGGATAGAGAATGGACCTAAGACAGGGGCTGATCTCTTAAAGGCCTCTGTGGAATAAGTCTCACGAGACTGTGGAAATAAATGAAGGGGCTGTGGAAAGGAAGGGGTGATCGGCATCTACCCCTGCCCCCTCTTAGCCTGAGTCTTTGTACTCAGGTGTGAGTATTCCAAGTCTCCTTGCTGTTTCTGTCTCCAGCCCTTCCCAGAGCTTACTTAGCAAAGAGCCAAAGGGGCTAGCTGAGACCGGAGACTGTGGACCCCCAAGTTAATCAGGCCTGGGACAAAGAATATGCAAGATCCTGTGAGATCTGTTTGCTGGAGGATGTTATTAACTTGGAATTTGAAGGCACAGTCAGGAAACCTTTAAAGCCTGTAGTCTTTTCATATGATAAAACTCCAATCTCTGCCCGGAATCACAACAGAAACTCTGTTAGCATCTTTGTAAGATACGTGTTTGTTCCCTTTGATCCCTTCTGCCAGACTGTCAATCCACAAACTGTGTCTACTTTCTCAATAAAAAGCCACTGAGACAAAGGAAGAGGCCCTTCCCCTTAGGAGGGTTTAGCCCGGAGTGGCTCAAAGAATTGGACAGTGAGCGCTCCGTCTCTGTCTTCCATTCAGAAAACTGGTTCTGTGCTTGATTATTTCTATAGTGGGTTTTTGTGTGTCCACAGACAGCCGGGTGTTTTTAAGCGAGGTTTGAAAATCGCTACAAGGACGCACTGTCCCATTTCAGTGGCTGAAAGGAACTCAGCTGTATGAACTGGTTTTAATTGTTAAATAAGAAAATAGTCTAGCGATTATTGGTGGGTAGAAAAAAGAAGAAACATTTATCAAGAGATACAGTCGAGGATCAAATATAGCATGAAGAGGTGCCATCAGTTTATCACAGTGCTTACATCCATTCCTCAATGTAAAGTTAATTGTTTGAGAAAACCTATCAATTCCTCAACATCCGGCAAATAGCAAATGCATCCCAAAGGGCTAGTACATGAGGCACCATGGGGTATGAAAATATGCAAAAGTTTGTTTACTGCTCTGTTTGTGTCCTGCTCTGTTACACTGCATGAAACGAGAATACAGTTGAAGAAATTACTTTTGAAACAAATGACACATAAATGCAGGGAAAAGAAAGAATAGGTCTTACCAAAACAAGCAGAAACCACAAAAAAACACCAACCCACTGTGGTAGACAGAGTAACTGTCTGCCAACGATATCCACATTGCCATCTGTGAATGCGTTACTCTGCCGTGGCAACGGAGACTTTGCAGATGTACTTAGTTAGGCCAAGGGCCTTGAGGTGGGGAGAAGACCCAAGTAGCCCAAGTGAGGGTCTCTAAAGGAGGCAGACAGGAGGGCTAGAGTCAGAGAAGAAAAACTTGAGGGTGCCACGCCGTGGGCTTTGAAGATGCAGGAAGAAAACTACAAGACAAGGAACACACGTGGCCTCTGGAAGCTGGCCACGGAAAGGGATTCCCCATGGAATCTCTGCAAGGAATGCAGCCCCATGGGCACTTTTTTTGTGCAGGAAGAAACATTTAGACTTCTGACTTCCAGAACTGCATGATGATGAATCTGTGCCTTTTTAAACCACTAAGTTTGTGGTGATTTGTCACAGCAGCAGTAAAAATGAATACGCCCTCCTAGACACACAAAGCAATGTTGGCTGAGCACCGACTGAGAGCCAGGGACCACAGATGTTTCAAGAACAGAGATGGAAACACAAAGTGCATTTGGTGGTCACGGCGAAAACATAAGTCAGTCTGGTTAGAAGAGGGGACTTCTGTACAGAAGGACTGGGAAAGCGGGGTGGGATCAGACTGTGACTTTACACTGATCCTCTAAACTACCGCCAATTTAACATCAGGGGTAAGAGCATCTGGGTTTTGAAACATAGTTACTGTACTGACATTTTATACATTTAAGTTAATGCATTTACACTTAATGCATTTACTAACAAATTCTTAAGTTTTAAGATAAAGATTATTGTATTTTTTTGAGTTGGAATATCAATCCCTCATTTATAATATGCAAGTACTAAAGTAGAGGAAATAAAGGGCTCTCCCAATCCATCATTCTAGAAGTTCTTGAATAATGGTAGCTCATACATTGTAACCATCACTCGGAACATTTGACTCAGTAAAATGCCCCATTCCCTGGTGATGCTGCAGTTAATGCAGTTTTTATTTCTCATTGAAACAGAAAATACTGCAGAAATGTTGGAAAAATCACTGACAACCCTAACACTATTGCCACGACTATTCTTGCAAATTATTTTTAATCTTTATCTGTGTTCACACAAATGAGGTATCAAAGATGTTTATCCTTTTAAACCTCTCAATAAATAAAAACTTTTGTACTGGTACATTGTTTTTATAATTATAATTTTAAAAGTCGAGTAACATATAGATTTATTAAATTATAATTTAAATAACAATAACCTTGTTTGACATTTTCATGCTTCGTATTATTACTAGCAAATGGTTCAACAAGCATTCCCAGCACAGTTTTCCCTCCTTTTATATCTGGGGTCAGCAAACTTCTACAAAGGGTGAGATAAGTAAGTATTTCAGGCCATGTGGTCTTTGTTACAACTGCCAAGATCTGCAGATGCCCAGGCCCCAGATATAAATGGTGCGGCGTTTGCATAACCTGCACACCTCGTCCCGCATACTCTGAACCATCTCTAGATTACCTGTAATGCCTAAAGCAGTGTGGATGCTTTGTAAACAGGTGTCCTACTGCAGTATTTAGGGAATAATGACAAGAAAAAAGTCTATACATGTTTGGTACAGGTACAACCATCATAGGCCCAACTACATAGTATGCATCAGCAATGAGGTAACAATTGTTGGAGTACCTCCCAGCAGAGGCTGGCTGAATCCGCAGATGTGGAACCCATGGTGTGAAAGGCTGAGTGTAGAGAGAGAATGCATTAGCTGGGAATTCCCATCGCATGAGATCCTAAAACTACGAGGTCAGCAACGACCAGGCAGGACTTCATAAACAGGAATTCTGGACTCCTTTGACAGAACGAAAAGGAACAACTGTAGAGATGTTCTGGCCCAATCTTATCACATTCCAAAAAGACAGCTGAGGATCTGAGAGAATGTGAATTGCTGCATAACGAATCATCCGCCCAAAACTCAGTACCTTAAAACAACAATGATTTTTAACTACGTGTGGTGACAGGTGTGAACTAGACTTATTGGGGTCGTCACTTCACAAATATCGAAGCATTAAGTTGTACACCTGAAACTGACATCATGTGATATGTCACTATATCTCAACAGCAAAACAAAATGAACAGCCGCCATTTATCATCTCTCCTGGTTCTGGGGTCGCTGGGCTCTGCTGAGGTTCTCACTCGGGGCCCCTCCTATCATGGCAGTGGGATGGTGGTTGGGCTGGAATGCCAGAAAGGCTTCTTCACTCGTGTCTGGCGGCTGATGCTGCGGTGGCTTGGGCCACCAGACAGGACTCTGCTGATGGCCTTTTCATGCGGCCTGGCCTCCCTCCCAGAAGGGTGACCAGGTTCCAAGAAAACCAGGCAGAAGCGGCATCACCTTTGCCTTTATCATCCCACCCCCTGAGTCACCCAGCAGCACCTAGGCTGTAGTCACAGGCCCACCCAGATTCAGGGGGCTGGGTGGGGAGAGACACGGAGGCCACAGCTCTTCAGGGGATGAGTATTAGCGTGACACTGTAAGAGGACAGCGTGGGGATCTTGTTGCAACCCTCCGTAACACACACTGTCCAGCTGCCCTTCCTGCACGAGTCATCCCTGCAAACCCCTATGACGGCACCTGCCCCACTGTGTGAGACTGCCAGCCGGTTTCCGGCCCAGCCCTTCCACTCCAGAATGGGCTCCATGAGAGGAGTGTTTGGGTCACTAACCTTTGTATTCCTGGCACTCAGCAGATGCTCAAAAAATCGTTTGTTGAATCAGTGAACACAGAAGTCAAATTTAGACTTAATTTAAAAATAGTTCTAAATGTTTCTGAAGCATCAACAAAAGTTCCTTTGTCTAAATCTCTTAGGCTAGATCAACTTAAGACTGTAAGCATTCAGCACTGTTAATACCTTTAAGTTTTACTAATCATATTTTCTCACATTTGTCCAATTTATCTTTAACTAATAAAGTTAGTACTAACTCAAACACCAAATGCTCATCTTAATATATATTCAGAATAACCTGTGAATTTATTTTTCCCCCTCAAAATTGGTGGGATGTTTTATGGCAAGCACCCTAAAAAGGAAATTTCTGTACAATGCCACTGTCACCAAATGTGCCAAACGAAACAGTTAAAACCACTCCAAGATCTTAGTGCGCTCAAGTGCAAACATACAATTGTCAAGTATTTTTATTCATAAATTATATATTTTTGTGTCATGTTACTGGATCCAGGTCATTCAACCCTAAATTATCACTGTACAATCAGCTTATTTTCTCTTACTTGTCAGCAAATATAACCAAGATGACATTTATAATTTAAAACTCAAAAATCAGTGACACTCTCCCGTGGCCTAAGCAAGGTGCACACATATGCAGGAGGCACGAAAGCAGATTCTTTCCAGAACACTGGGCCTGGTGGCACAGCACCCTCAACAATGTCACCCCGTCCCAAGTGTCACTGCGCAGTCCAGAGTCTGTTCAGATGCTGGCTCTAACTCTGTCTGATCATGTTCCTCACGAGGCATCCCTAATTATGCCTCGCAGCAAACAAGGACGGACGGTCAGCAGGGGCACTTACCGATTAACACCTGACCACTCTTCATGGCCGGCCCTCCCGGCAGCAGGCCGTGGACCACCAGCCTCTCCCCGCCGGCCTGCTTCCCGGCTCGCCTCCAGCTCCACTTGGTCTGATGGATGACCCCAACCAGCACTTCCAGAAGCTTGAGCTGCTCTTTGGCTTTGGTGACCGTTAGCTTTTTGGGGTTCACACACACGTTCACGTCCTTGTACCTCTGTTGCACAAGGACCCCCGTTTTCTGGTGGGACTGATGCTTTAGAATGGAGACTGGGCCGCTGTCTTTGCTGTTTTTTTTATTGTAGCGCTTGGGTAAAAGTCTTTTACTTTTTAAAATTTTGGTGAACCGCTTGAGTTTGGGCTCATACTTTTTTCCTTCTCTGTAATCATCCTCTTCAATAATGATCT
Source organism: Tonatia bakeri (assembly GCA_004024845.1). Taxonomy (NCBI): domain Eukaryota; kingdom Metazoa; phylum Chordata; class Mammalia; order Chiroptera; family Phyllostomidae; genus Tonatia; species Tonatia bakeri. Next base: position 73,986 of record PVIA01006560.1, on the reverse strand, counting down.
CGTTTTCACTGAACCGGACATGGTTCACCACAGGTGGCTCGGGAAGGAGGGTTTCTTCCTCGCCCTCGCTCAGTTCCAAGTAAAACAGCTCTCCATTTTTCTGCACACTGTCCAGCCACTCAGGCTCAAGGTCACTGTGGAAAAAAAAAAAAAGATAATCTGAATAGCAGCAGAACACACGAAAAACAGCTATGTCTTCCTGGCGCAGGGGTGAGGGTGGGGACAGGGTGCAGGGAGGTGGGAGATGTAAAAGTTCCTTGATTATTAGAATCTCATTATCCCTAACTTACTGTGAGCACCCATAGTTATTCTGGAGGATGCTTTTTGTAGCACCTTGAAGAATGGGTTTTGGAGAAGGAATCTAAAAGGACTGAAAAGAAAACAAAAAATGAGATGGTCCCCTTCTAGAATCTAAGTTTTTGTTTTTTAAAGAAATTAGGTTCTGCCCCTATGTGGTTGTTATTCACACCACACAATGTCACTGGGTAATAATTCACATTACTACTGGATTATGCAATTATATTCACAGATATAAGCCACTTGGAAATTCTACATACAAATACACTGTTTGCAGAGAGATTTTTCAGTGTGGCTGTCATGTTAAAATGAAAGCTGAAGACCAGTATTGATAGACATTGTTTACTGATACATTTTCAAAAAAGAAACATTCCCTTTACCATGAATAAAACTCATTGCTGAAAACGACCAGTTTATAATCACAGTTCATAATAATCACTTCTATAGCCTATAATTTCTGTAAAACTCCTTTTTACAAATAATTGTAGGAGGAAAAGTAAGCCACATATTACATAATTCATCATGTGATTGTAAAAAAACCCTTTTAACTGGGAAGTAGGCCACTGAAAGAAATAAAATCATCGCCACTAAAAATGACTGACACAGCATTAAAAACAAAAATACTCATCTTAAGCTGACACCCCTAATCAGAAACTCCACCCTGTTCAATGTTACAAGCACTGACTTTTCAAACTGCTATTCTCTAAAGCAAAACTGGTTAGTGGAAAAACTACCAGTGGAGAAAGTCTCTTTGGAAACAGGAGCTGTAATATCCTGGCATGAAAGGGTGTAATTTGTGTCCTAATCGTTCAATCAGAGATGACAGTTTGGTTTTCTGCAGCATGTACCAGCAACTCTTGTTCTTTTAACTTAAGAGTCTCTTTCTACATACTGTGAAAATCAGTCCAAAAAAACACACTCTACTCCACACTGAAACTAGCCACTGCTTCAGTGTGTGGTTGCCAATTAACACACAATTTTCAACTATATGTGAAAGGTGCAAAAAGGGCACAACTAGCCCCAAATATCCAACCCAGTACTTCTTTGGCACTTGTTGGTTCCCAGTGTGCAGCATCGTTTAGGCACTGGGCACTACCTCCTGCAGGTCATTAATCACATGTTAGTTGTTTCAACCACCCCTATCTGTACCTGCAGAAGCCAGTATTACATAACCGTACTCTGCTCTGAAGGGACAATCTAAACAACTGGGTCGCCACCATAAAACTTTCTGACAGCAACGTACCATAGTTTTAAAAGCCACGATATAAATTCCATGGTGACACACAACTACTTAATGAAGATATAGATCGATTTAAACAATGAACAAACGTGTTTGTTTTACAATCCCAAATCTCACTCTTTAATCTGGTATGTTCTTTGCATTACAGGTACGATATATGACCCAAACAAAACATTTTCCCCCTATCTATTAAATGTGAAGTTTATTTCAATCCCTAAAGTCTAAATGTGAAGCCACTTTTTGGTTATGACTTAAAGATCTGTGCAGGTTGTGGGGTGTGGGGGTAGTGCTCGGGGGTGGCATTCAATCATGAAGCAAACAGAGCCAGGCACTAGAGTGATCTAGAACTACAACGATGAAAACATCAGTCCTTCCCTTGTCTGGTGGGAAGAGGAACCGAGCGAGAATTCATGACAACACACATGGTAAGTGCTAGAGAGGGGTCATGGAGCTTAGCCAGGGGTTGAGGGTGAGGTCAGGGGAGACTCTCCAGTAGATGAGACCCCAGACATGAGGTTTTTTTCCTCAATGATTGAATCTTTGTTGCATTTTTTTCTATTACCATTTAGTCCCCTTATACCCCTCCTCCCCACAGTCACCACGCTGCTGTCCACCGGACTTGAGTTTTAAAAGAATAAGGGACCAGGGAAGGGAGTCTGGGGAGCAGAAGGAGACGAGAACTCCAAAAAGAAGTAAGAGCATAAGCAGAGGCCTTGGGCAACAGTCTGCGTGGCCTGTGTGGACAACATAAACTTGTCTGCGTGGCTGGAGTGTAATTCAGGAGGTGGGGATGACAACAGGAGGAGCAGCCGATTTTGCAAGGCCTTTGGGCCATGGCAAAGGGTTTGGGCTTTGTACTGGAGGTAAGAAGGCATTGATGAAGTTCAGGTTTACATGTCAGCTATCCTTGGACACATATACCTTGACTAGGGGGCACAGAAGGATCTGAGGTGTCTGAGGCTCAAGACAAGAAGCCATTTAGGGGGCTTTGTTTGTCGTCCAAGCAGAGATGATAATGAAGGCAATGGTAGAACAAAATGAAAAACAGGAAAAACATTTAAGAAATGCTGGAAAATCACCCAGACTGTGAGACTGATTAGGTGAGAGGATGACAGAGAGGAAAGGACGAATGTTGACCAGATTTCTCGCCGGCGACTGCTTTCACGTGCCTGTTCATGTACACAGACGCACAGACTCATCCTACACAGACAGGCTGCAGTCACCACGCACGCCATCTTCCCTTCCCACACTTCATGACACAAACAGTGTTAAAAACCTTCATTCTTATAATCGCCTAAAAACACATAGGGTTGTTCTGTCATTGTTTTTAAAAAGCAGAAATGCATGTTTGTATCATTTTTGTTTATCAATTAACAATACAATTTGTAAATCCCTAATGGCTGCATTAATTGTCCACATCAGCGATGTAACACATTTGGTTATTCACCAATTGATTGGCTGTGTGTTCAGTTTCCAGTCCTGCCCCCCACCATGGGCAACAATACAGTAATCACCTTTACAAGTCTGTGCACGCAGAGATCTTTGTCCAAAAGACCAATTTGCACGTTCAACACAATGAATGAGATCCATTTTCTCAGCCTTTAGGTTAAACACACTTCACTTTAAGAGGAAGAAGAAATTTTTTTAAAAAGAAAAATTACAGGAAGGGAGTAGAGAGACAGGAATAGACAGGAAATAAACCTGACACTCTGCAAAAGAAGGCGACACATAGTGAAAAGAAAATGAACGAGGAAGACACAGAGACATTGGTTCTTTGTGTACATAGTCCCTACTCCTGCAGATGGAGCTTAATCTCTCCTCCCCTCGAGCCCAGACTAGATTTAGAGACGTGCTTCCGAAGAACAGAGTGCGGAAAGTGAAAAACAGTAACCACTGCGGAGAAACCTGGCTGACATCACCCCAACCAAGAGATGCAGGTTACGAAAAGCAAGGCAGGACCGAGAACTGTCACAGGCCAGAAGAGACCAAGGAGACTTGATCACTAAATGCAATACGATATCCTGGATTGGATCGTGGGACAGAAAAAGGGCATAAGTAGAGGAATGGCGAAATCCAAAAAAAGTCTGGAATTTACTTAATAGCACAGTACCAACGTTAATTTCTTCGTGTTGAATAATGTGCCATAACCGCGTAAGATGTTATCAGCATCAGGGCAAACCCACTAAAGGACATGCAGGAACTCGACTATCTTCGCCACTTTGCTGTAAATCTAAGCTTACTCTAAAGTTAAAGGTATACTTTAAAAAAAGAATTAAAACTAGTAGTTTTAATTCAGATTTTTGTAAAATATGGGTCACAATAATCAATACTAATATAAATACTCTTTCATCCCTTTTCCGAGACGCCCATGGTGCAAGCTGCAAAGTTGTCACTGTGCGCATGTCTCTCAGTGAGGTCCTTATTTTGTTCAGTCTATTTTGCTCTAATCAGAAACAACTGTACAGTAATAGTCTGCTCCAAGTTTGATCGATATATATATATTTTCTGAATTACAAAATACTTTGAAGTAACGAATTTTCCTAACATAAGGTTCTCGAATGGCTCATTTCCTAGGAAACATGACTAGCGTATTTACCTTTCAATTCTATCCAAATCGGGGTGCCCCCATTGAAATCAAGTCTCCTGAGTTCCTATACTGACAATACTCAGCTGTGTGGCTGTGAGCAAGTGACGGATTCTCTCTGAGCTAAGAGAGTATGATTTTAAGATGCAGACAAACCAATACTTTGAGTTTTACTGTCTACAGCACCCATAGCAAGACCAAATGGGTTCCATGAAATTCGGACTTCCTTCCAGCAGCTTCGATTGATAACCATGAATTGTCTAATTATTTTTAAATAACCACAACAGCAGATTATGCAAAATATGTGATATTCTTAAATTTATTCAAGTCTTCAAGAACGTGATCTGTCCTCATTAAGCCTCTAGAGAAGGGGTATCCAATATTTTGGCATCCTGGGCCTCACTGGAAGAGCAGTTGTCTTGGGCCACACATAAATACATTGCGACAGGTAATCACACACAAAAAAATCTCATAATGTTTTAAGTAAATTTACAGTTTTGTGTTGGGCCGCATTCATAGCCATTCTGGGCATCGTGCGGCCTGTGGGCCACAGGTTGGACACCCCTGTTCTAGAGTATATTAAGTAGCTATTAGTAATGATTTTCCTCCATGTTTTTAAAGACAATGAAAAATGTTTTACATACTTATAGATGACAGTAATTGCCAAGTAACTGTTACTCCTAAATACACATAAAAAATGTCATCCTAAAACTGACACGTATGGCAGTCCATTATAGGGTGGTTGGTTTGGCACCTGGACCTTTTCGGTATTTGTCATTTCAAGATACCACTAACTGGCTTTTCCAACAAGTTCTTAATCCATAGTAGTAATGGATAGACTCCTTTAAAACAGAGGCAGCACTAGGTACTGTGAATCAAAGTAACTTTTTCATTAAGGTTTAAAAAAGTGGAAAGCAATACTTAGGTATTCTGTATTTAAAAAATTACATTATAGTAAAAGAAAACAAACAAGAAAACCATGAGGATATATAGGAAAATATAGGAGAAATATCCCAAAATGGTAAGAGAGGTTGTTCCCCACTGTGAGACTATGGGTGGATTTTCTTTCCTTTACACATGTATTTATTGTTATAACAGGAAAAAACCACGTACTTTAAATGGTTGTCTTATAAAACCTGTAGGGTGTCCTTTCGCCCTCAGTACGCATGAGGCTGACGCCACAAACATCATGATGCTAAAGAAGCAAGAAGACACAGCAGCAGGGCAGTTACACGAACACCCTGACACAGGGCGTCAGCTCATGTTCACCGGGGCCACGTCCGCCTCGGCTGCCTTCATAGGGCCAAATGTAACTGCAACTCCTGAACAGGTAAGGAGTAGTTACATTAATACAGTCCTAAAATTATCCTGGCCCTCTGAAAGCAACTGCAAGGCTGATGTGGCCCCCAGTGAAAATGAGTGTGACACCCCTGCTCTAACAGACAAACCCACATACACTATGGAATCCACCAGAAAAAGGAGAGCCTCCTTATCAGAGAATCCTAAAAAACCTACAGTAGCAAAGAATGGGCACCTCGTTGGGGCTCACGATATCACACAACTGACACGTGGCACAAATAAATCCGCTTACTATAGAACAGCGATCTTCAGCAGATGCGCTGAAGAATTTTTCAAACCTGCAATAACTGATTATTTAGTCAGGGAGACTGACCTCCTTTCCCTTAGAGTGCCAAATAAAAAAATGACAATACAGCCAACACAACAATAGTCATCCAGTGTAAATGAATCAAAATTACACCTATTTTTTTTTATCAGACAAGCAAAAAAATATTTGGTGTGCCCCAGAATTTTAACAGTTTATGTGTGCCAAGACATGAAAACGGTGGAAAATCGCTGCTACTGAAGGTCACTGAATCCCACACACCCAAAACTCCGCAACCCCCCCAATCCACGTGCACACTCCACTTTGGGCACTGAAGGGATGAATTTCATTGTCCCTCTTCCAGAACCTTACTCGTAATCGCTACTGGCGGAAGAATAGGAATCCCAGTCGCTGGCCCCATCTTCAAGATCACAGTCCTCATCTTCTTGCGGAGAGGGGTCTCCAAGGAGCCCCTCTGGGCTCTGACGGGAACCGCACAAAGCCGCAGTCGCCATCAGCGGAGATGCAGCAGCCACAGTAGAGCAATTCAACTTCCACACCCAGCACTGGCCAGAACCGCCATGTTTCCTTCGCTGGAGACACGGCATATGCCACGTGATTACCAATCCTTGGCTGCAATTGGTGGCAGCTCAGGTTGCCAAGGAGACGGGGAAGCTTCCCCGAGTAGACAGGGAAGACTGAAAGGAGCCAATGAGCTCAAATTTCTGGGAGGGCGTGTCAGAGGAATGGGAGTAGCTAAAATTCCGGTTGCTCTCCTCTAAGCGCACGTCTCTAGAGCAGTGTACTCAGGAAAACAAGTGGGTTTCCAGTTTTTCCCCCTTTCGGTTCGCACTTTGTTTCTACGCTGAAGAGCTATCGGAACATTAGAGACACTCAGCCTGCGTTTCCGTTGCGATAAAGGAAATTACCTTCTGCCTTTCCTCAGGGCTTCTGAGTCTAATATGGGAAGGGATGCTGTTTGGCAATACTCGCCAGGTGTTAATGCAAATACGCGCATATTGCTTGTTTGGTTTACCTATTGTTTCGCATTTGTAAACATTGCTACAGCTCTCCCAAGCAGACATTGTAGACAGGCGCTTCAAGTAGGTGACCAAATTGAGAAATCAGCTGTGTGTTCACTTTCTAAGTCAAAATTTTATAATTTAATAAAGTGTTCCCATCACTAAAACAGGTAAGTTTTACCTGTCATTTGCGAAAACCTACACCAAGTATTTTTTGTAAGTGCAAAATAGCATTTATTGAGTTAGACATTGCTCTGATTACTTGTTCTATTCACACATTATGCTAAATAGTCACATACTATGAAGTAAATACCCTACACTAACCAAATCCAGCAAAGAATCAAACTTAAAAGTCAATGACCACTAGACTGTAAGGAGTGCAAATAAAATGTATAAAAGGGAAAAGCTGAAAGCAATCTAAAAGTTCAACAATAGCAGGAAATTTTTAATACACTTATATATATGAATATTATGATCTTAACAGAAATGTTTTCGAAGAGGAATGCATGGGGAAAATATTCCCGTTACAACAATGAAATGAAGGATCTACTGTAATGCTATTTTATGATATCACTGAATGGGTGCTGGGGATTTGTTTTGAAGTGCAAGGGCAGATGGTGGAGACTGAAAGGTGAATGGGCATTTTATAACACACAACGGTAAGTATTCCAGGATAAACACAGACATCTAAAGAAACACCCAAAGGAAAACAAACTAGGGTGTGTAGCGCCACAGCCCATTTCTTAGGGAAGGTCTTAACTTATCTTGTTATTTTAGGGTGTAATGTTCCAAACAAAGAAGAGTACTGGGAGATGAGCCGTCCTTCGACCCAGACTGATACGAGCATGGAGAAACCAAAAGAACCTGGATCAGTTATAGAAACTGTCAAGCTGCAATTTAGTTTCACTGTCACATTAAACTATGTCCACTTGAATACCTGTGTTTTATGGTTTTATTTGTGTTTATTTTTAAATGTGTCTTTTTATATTAGTGTATCAGCTATTGAATTTTATTTTGTAGTTTATGTGTATTAATTTGTAAAATTGCTTTTATCTTATATAAGAACTATATATACCACAGAGCTTTTATGTCTGTTTATTTAAAATTATAGTTAAAAAAAAGTTTAAGTCATCCCTGGGAATCCCCGATAGTTTTTTTCTTAAAAGAGGTTCACACGTCATTGAAATTGGAGAACCGAGGGACTAATTCATAAAGGGATAATGGCCCAAGGAGGTGTGTGAGGTGGCAGGAGGGATGGCACTGAAGGCACAGACAGATGGTATGACCTTGCTGACACCTTTTCCTCAACACTACTTCCCAAATGAGAGTACAGGTGTGGATGTCCACGTGCCCATTCCAGTAAGGACGCTGAGCCAATCTCCATGAGATGGTGTTTCTTTTTCTCTGGTAAACAGGAGCGTGGAGCAACCTTGCCAGCTGAAAGTGATGGAGGAAGCAAGATGGTCAGAAGTTTGAGGAGAGTGGATCCAGGAAGCAAAAGAAAAAATGTTTCCAAATATTTTGGGGGTTGAGGTCCCAAGAAAGATATTAATTTTAAAATCAGAGAAACAATATTATTTTAAAAGTTGGAATCACTATAGTAGTTATGTTTCATGTTAAAACATACATGCTTATTCTCACACCACAATCTCAAATGTTAAAAATTACTTAAGATTCCATTGTAAAATAAAAAATGCTTTAGGTACCTCTTTAGGAAGTTAAACTTTCCTCATTTTAAAAGCACCTTATTAGAATTTTTTAAAGGGTATTTTAAGTTTAAACAAACATTATATTTTATTCCTATAAATAACACTTCATTCTTCTATAAGTACCTAGTAATTGTATATTCTGCTCATAAACCTTCAATGCCACCCCATTAGAGAATGAAGTGTAAACTGTGTAGTTTCTTTTTTTCAAAAAAGTACATTTCTACAAAAAATTGAGCACCAATTACAGAGTTAGATGCCTTTATTTCCAGCTATACGTTAATCAGGTTAAACAGGTGTGCTCAACTTGCTTGATTAAAAGATGACCTAGGGTCCTTGTTAAACATACACATTTAAACACCTGCCCCACTTCAGCAGGATCCGAGAATCCAGGGGCATCCACCTGGAAACCTCTACTTTATTTTTTATTTTGTTAAAGATTTTACTTATTTATTTTTAGAGATGGGAAGGGAGGGAGAAAGAGAGAGAGAAACATCAATGTGTGGTTGCCTCTTGCGTGGCCCCCACTAGGGACCTGGCCCACAACCCAGGCATGTGCTCTGACTGGGAATCGAACCTGCGACCTTTTGGTTTGCAACCCGCGCTCAGTCCACTGAGCTACGCCAGCCAGGGTGAAACCTCTACTTTAAACACGTGCCCCATGGTGCCTGGGTTGAGGACGACCTGGAATGCTGCCCTAAGCCTTTCCTCAGCTCTGTGCTTCACACCAGGAGGCTGGGCCCCATTTCCCCAGGAGGCTGGGCCCCACTCCCACCTCCAGATTCTGAGCTTAGCAGACAGGCCTCTGCCTGCTCCAGAACCCATCATCTGGGTCATCTTGAGCAGAGCAGCCTCTCCAAGCTTCACTTTTCGCCTGTGAATGCGGGTATCGGGCCCTGCTTCACAGGACTGCTTGGGGTCCAGTGAGTTCATGCCTGTAAAATACCTAGCACAGAAAGTGTCCATGAAACTACTTTATGGACCTTTTAATTCACACAGTTGTCTCACTGTGGAATGCTATGTATCCAAAACACTATATTTTTCCTTCAAGATCCAATTCAAATGTATCAAGGAGCCTTTCCAGACTCTTTTCCTATCTCAGTAAGAATTCCTGGTTCCATCTCCCCTCACAATGTAGCCCATAAAGTTCTTTTACAACAAGTACCAGTCTGCTTAGTATCAAAATTACTTAGGGATGGTCTACCTTTGCTGCCAAATGACAAGCTCCAGGGAAAAAAGGACTGGCTTTTTTTTTTTTTTAATCTTCCTCTTATACAAGGTTGAACTGGAACAAGGAATTCTACAGAAAAGAATTTCTTTTAAGAAACATTCCTTCACACTAGATATGTCTGAGGTATGTCAACTTCCTTAGCTAATTTATTTCTATATGTTAGTTTAATAGACAAAATATTCTCTAACCCCAACATTACCACTTTCTGTGATCTTTCACAAAAGAAGAAATAATAGCCATCATTTAAAATCCTTATTTAAACTTTCAGGGTATGGTATTAGCTAATCAGATTTCTAACTTTAGATGTCATATTTGTACTGATCAAATTAATATTTAACAACCTTAGATGTATTGCAGAAGATGAAGAAAGGAAAAGAGTAAGATGGCATTTTCAGGGCCTTTTTAAGAATACTACATTTGTCTGTTTCCTAATTAGCAATTGCAGGAAGACTTACAAGAGTTGGATTGGGGTATATTCTCATTTTCTACTTCACAAATGACCAGCCATCTTCTGAGGCCCAAAAATATTTAGTTTAAGTCGAGTATATGTGCGGCTTAAAGTCCTTATTTGCATAGATTATTATCTCAATTAGGCAAACAATACAATTCTGACATAAAATACACCAGATAAGAACATAATGAAATATTTAGTACCTTCAGCAGGTCCAGGAGCTCTTTCCCCAGTAATAATAGAAGCTAGCATTGAGAAGTGAATGCAGACAAGGCCAAAGGAGGTCATGGCCATTTAAAAATGTAACATTTTGTTAGAGATTAATTAATATTGTTTTACTTGTGAACATGGAAATAATAATTCATGAACTACGGGGTAATACTGACAACCAAACAATTTTTTAAATCATGAATAAATAACTTGTTAGGTCAGCAAATTACATTTAAAAAACTGAGACTTATAATATGGAATTTTAAAAATCTGGGATAGAGACATAATATATAAAAGTAACATTTTGGCAATCGCCTGTGTATAGAGCTACAGTATGATCTAAAATTATCTTTCACTTTTATTAAAATTGCATTATCTGTAAAAATGTATGGAAGCTGTTCTAAGATTGTGCATTTTCCATTTGAATAATAATGGACTACAGATGAGAATGCAGAAGTAAACAGAAAAGTAACTGAAGTAGGTGGTGCAAAGTTCAAGCCCCAAACCTTTCATTTACTCCTAATTATCCTCACTTGGCATTTTCATTTACAAATTATAACAAATTCATCGAAGTGTCATGCTGCCAGAGATCATTGGCTGCCACCCAGGAGGGCAGGCCTCCTTCAGACAAGCATACAACAGCGGCAGAAATTGCTGATCGCTGATAGTCTGCCGATGAAAAGGAAAGTAGGAAACAAAAGAAGACAGATGAATTACAAAAAATCGTAGCTTGTAAATGAATGCTAAGTGCCCTCAGTAGCACCTAAAAAAAAGTCGCTGCATTGTGGAACCTTACACAATGCAGTAAGTTGATGACAACCCAGAAAATGCTTGACCATCCATGAGTGCTGTGCATTCCCCAGTCAGAGCAGCTGGGCTCTCATCCTGACTCTGGCACTAACCCACGTGAACATGGACAGTTTCTTCCTTGGAATACAGCGATAAGAATCCCTGCCTACTGCGCAGCGTTGCTAAGAACCAAATGAGACAACCCCTGGAATCTCATGCCTTACACCCTAAGAAATAGAGCAGTGTGTACTATATATTTTAAATGTTTTGATTCTATTACTTATTTTAGTTTTTATTTTTTGAATTTATTTTTTTGAAGTTTCATTTCTTTCTTTTTTTTATTCTTATTCAATTACAGTTGTCCCCATTCCCCCCCCATTACTCTCCTGTGCCATATCCACCCCTACCTCCCACATTTAATCCTAATCCCCCTTGTCTTTGTCTATGAGTCCTTTATATATGTTCCTTGACAACACTCCCCCTTCTTTCCCCATTATCCCCCTCCTCCCTTCCCTCTGATCACTGTTAGTTTGTTCTTTATTTCCATGTCTCTGATTCTATTTTGCTCACTTATTTGTTTTGTTGATTAGATTCCACTTAAAGGTGAGATCACAAGGTATTTGTCTTTCACTGCCTTGATTACTCCAGTTCGCATATTGCTCTCCAGTTCCATCCATGCTGTTGTGAAGGTTAGGAGTTTCTTCTTTCTTTCTGCTGCATAATATTCTATCATGAAAGTGTACTACAGTTTTTTGATCCACTCATTTACTGATGGGCACTTAGGCTGTTTCCAGCACTTGGCTATTGTAAATTGCACTGCCAAAAAAAAAAAATCCTATTTGCTATAGCAACAAGAAAAATAAAGTACCTAGGAATGAACCTAACCAGGAGGTAAAAGAATTGTACTCAGAAAACTATACAACACTGAAGAAAGAAATTAAGGAAGACACAAATAAATGGAAGCATATGCCATGTTCATGAACTGGAAGAATTAACATCATCAAAATGTCCATACACCCAAAGCAATTTATAGATTCAACCAAATCCCAGTTAAAATACTTTTTTTAATTTAAAAAGGGTATTTTGTTTATCAGAAATATTATCTAATGGGGCACATCTTTACCCCTGAGAGTCCTACCTGTTCAAGGTATTTTAAATATGCACATTTTGCTGTTGACAAAAGAGTGACATGTGGGTCATCGACCATTTTCCAAGGCTCACCTCTAGCTCACTTTCCCTGCTGGCTTAGACATGAGAACAGCACTCCAGCCTGAACCATACAGCCGTTAGGCTTTGGGAGGCTTTGGGAGAGTCACTTAGATGAATTTTCTCAGCTTTTAGGATAGCTATCTTTGTGCTTTGTTTTAATATCTAGGACAGTTGTTAACATAATAATCCCTTATATTCATATTTATGTTTTTTAATTGATTATTTATTTTTTAGACAGCAGAAGGGAGAGAGAAAGAAAGAGAGGGAGAGAAACATCAATGTGTGGTTGCCTCTCATGCGCCCCCAACTGGGAACCCAGTCCACAATCCAGACATCTGCCCTGATGGGGAATGGAACCAGTCACCTTTTGGCTCACAGGCTGGCACTCAGTCCACTAAGCTACACCAGCCAGGGCTAGAACTTTACATATTTAGAGCACTTATATGTCATCTGAAATTCACACCACCACCCAGTAAGGTGGGTATTAACTTTTCATATTACTAGAAGAACAGGAAAATAAAGACAAGTTAAATATCGTGCCAAGTCACACAACCAAGTTTGAAATAGGACTCCAAGGGAATGATTGAATTGCAATAGCCTTGTGCTAAATTTTTAAAACATCTTTGAAAGTATACTAAGTGCTAATATTATTGTATTTGGGTACTTCTTATAATCAAGATCACATGTGTTAATTTACTTAAGTAAAAGTAACTGAGAAATGCAAAAACTTTTCCCTGACTTGGACAACCTATGTGTAACATTTTATCAAAAAGCAAGATAGCTGAACATTTTTTTTTTGCCAAGATGTTGTTATTTTAGTATTGATATATTTTGAAGCTAACACCACATGCAGAGAAAAGCTTGCAACTTTGTTTCAATTTTGGTTTGGCTGAAGTATCTTTTTCAAAAGCATAGCAATTTAATGCTTTACATTTTGAAAACCATATTTGCAAGAGAAAATATACAAATAATTAAAAAACAAACACTCAGAAGACACCCTTCAAAATAAGACATAAAATTCAACAGAGTAGTCTGCTAGTTTCTCTTGTCTATAAATTTTCTCTGACTCAAGGCTCCTGGTCTCTTTAATGCAATTTCCAACATTTTGTGGATAGTCTTACCAGGGATGTTTTAAAGGAAAAACATAAACATTTTGTGAAGCTGATCTAAAACAATAGGCCATGCACTGGACTACACAATGAGAACTATGTTGAATAGATGAGTATGGTGTAAAGGTTATCTAATTTCTATTATGTTATGTCTAATATTACAAGCAAAAGCTATTTGATTAAATATATTTGAACATGTGTGAAAATATAGCTCCATTAAATGAAAGACCAACCTCTATAGGTGTATCAAAAATTTTAACTGTGCTTGAAAACATTAACAAATAAATAGCCACAGATAAAAATAATGCGTCACAAAAAGGTTTTCGTATAGTGTTAAAAAGAAAGCACTGCTCACTCTGATACCAACACACACATTTATGGTTTCAGATTCCATTGGTTCCCATAGCATGTGGGAGCAGTTATTTGTAATTCAGATAAAGTAGCTTTTCATTTACCAAGCAGGGTTTCCCCCCCCCCCCAGAAACTCTCCACTGCTTACTTCCGAAAGAATCATCTCTGTCTCAATGAGTATGTCTCAAACATACTCTTTTGCCCTGTTTCATTTAGACAGGTTTGTGCTTTGGATCTGAAACACGGTAATGTTATCAGTTAAGAATTTTTTTGGCACCTGACCTTTAAAACATGAAGAAATTCGGTTGCAGGAAGGTCTTCAGCTTTTAAAACAAATGCCCCTTCCAGCTTTATCGAAGTCAGGCTGTGAATGAGTTTCTAGTTACTACTTTTGGGGGATTATTTCTGGACAGTAATTTTATCACATGCAGGGGAAATGGTCTTTGGGAATTTAGCAGAATCCCCTGTTAGCGGCTCACTGGGTAATATTTTATTGTATGCGGCAGGGGCTCTCCTGGGCCGAGGGGGAAGGAAGCCAACTGTGGAAAATTGTGGGTTTCTGAAGACAGCTTTTACACCGGAGAGCCCCAGTTCCTTCCTCGCAGGACATGTTTCTGTTTTCCTCACACTTCCAGCAGAACAGGGTTTCTGCAGCTCATATGGTTTGGTACAGACTTAAAAAGGGTCACTTGAAACGTTTACAGATGAAAGAACTCACAGAAACCTCCCCGACAGTTACTAAGCGCCACTTACTCTTTCTCACCACAAATGTATTCAAGAGATCCTTTTGCTCTATTTCTAGAAGAGTTTTTCCCCTGTAATGTCTCACGGAGGCCAGACTTTGCTAGAGTTGAAGCAGTTTTACACGCCTGCACTTCATCCCTCCTCTCAATCTTAAAATGGAAAAGGAACTTGTTTTGCCTGTGGATTCTTATTTCTTTCTCTTCTATATAAACTCATCGCCGTTACCAGGGCATTGACTGTTGGTGTATTTTGCATAAAGCGTAAGGGTGGACAAAGCTACCAGCCGTAAGTTAATACACTAGCAGTCTACGGAAAGTTGGGGTTCTCATCCCTTTAGAGGACCTCTTAAATTTCTTTTGTGTAGTTATGTGTGTGGACGCGTGTGCGTGTGTGTGTCGGGGGTGGGGAGGTGTTAAAATTAGATTTCTTCAAAATGGCTCGTTCTAACTCCAATCACAACCAAACTCAAACAAAACTCTCGACTATTTTTTTTTTCCTGGAGAAAGTCTAGAGGTGTTTAAAGAACAGTGTTGCTTAATCATTTTTTCGCTTCTTTAGAAAGTAGTGTTTTCTGGCGCGGGTGGGGGGTGGGGGTAGGTATGCCTGACCGCGTGGGACCAGACTCCCCGCAGCGAGAACCCGCGGGTCGGGAGAATCGAATTCCGGAACACATGGGCGTGGATCCCACCGTCTCTCCCATGCGAGCCCCGCACCGGGAGCATCCCAAGGAGACTTCCGCGAGACCCCGGGAAGCATTGCCCCTCCTTCCCCGGTACCCGGAACGCAGGGCGATCTGTCCCCCAGCCCTGGCCAGCACTGACCTGTGCAGGAGGACGCGCTGCACTGAGTCCAGGTCCTCCAGACTCCGGGGCGTAGGTTTGGGGACACTGGACCTGCCCACCTGAAACATGCCGGCTGGACCGGCACTGCGAAGGCCCGCAGCAGGCACCGGGTGGAAGGCGAGGGGGTGCCCGGCTCTCACCCCCGTGCTGGTGGCGTCGCCTGCCCAGGACGCAACTCGTTCTGCTGCTGGTAACCCGGGAGCTGATGGAGATGCCGGGCAGCTTCGGATGCCAGACAACCTGGGACTGGAGGGCAGCGGCTGTGCATCTCCTTTGCCCTCTTGATAACCCACGCGAAGTCTGGGTGGGCGCAGCCACCCTGGCACCGGAATCCCAAGGCAGATAGGTGCTTAATTGGCCCCTACCCCGCTGGGGCTGACCAAGTCCAGAGGGCCCCTTTTTCGAGTCTGGGTCCCCGCCTTCCACTGTCCAATCGCTCTCGGAAGGAAACTCGCACCAGCAGCCAGCCGTCGGGCGCCTCTGGCCTGGTTACCCAGAGCTGCGCTTTCTCGCCGCCTAGTGCTGGCCCAGGGACACGGTGTCCAGGCACCGCCCCCCGCTGAAGAAGCTCCCCCCTGCAGCCTGGAGGACTAGGAGTATTGAGGGGCTCCTCAGAAGACTGGGAAGTGAGTGAGAAAGAGAGACGAGTTTAGGTGTCTGTTCTTAGTGGGAATTTAAATTTTGCGTAAAGACACCGCATCCATATCCATCCATCCATCCATCCATCCATCCATCCATCCATCCATGTAAACATGTTGATTACCTAACTATGTAGCAGGCTGATTTCTAGTGTCTGAGTTTCTGTCTATAAAAGGATGACTAAAAGGTGGTCGCTGACCTGTCTAGTGTGGACCCTATATTCTCCTTTGGAAATCTATTTGCTGTAAAAAAAAATATACTCTACCCTATACAAGATAGTATAGGAGAAAATCTGGATGACTTTGGGTGTGGTGATGACTTTTTAAATAAAACACCAAAAGTACAATCCATGAAAAAAACTGGACTTAATTAAAATTAAAATCTTCCCTTGTTCAAAAGATGCTGTCAAGATAAAAGAAGATACAACATGGTCAAAAGCGTGGAATAGTGTCTTTTTTTCTACCCTGCAGACCATGAATACATATGACGTCTAGATGTTATACATGATAGAAATATCTTGGTCTAGTCTTCACTCTTACAGAGATTAGATTTGGTTTTTGCAATGGACAGAACAGGCTTCTCTATTTCATTTACAACTCATCATTTAAGAGGGGTCTTTTAGCCTAAAGGCACGTTGAAATTACTGTCAGTTGTCAGTAAGGTTTTACTTATGGAGTTGTTTTTCCTTCGTGAAGAATTTGGGGATCCACCATTACACTAGAAAATGGAACAAAAACAGACCTCAAAACTTCGAGAACAGCAGACACTAGACAGATGGTCCCTGGCGGAGGCAGGATGGAGTGAGAGGCAGGTGCGGAGGGGGCTGGGTACCAATGAGGAAGAAGAACAGGGCTTTGGGTGCACACAGCCTGTGGAGTGTGAGCAGTAAGTAAGGAAACAGTGCCCTCTGGAATCTGTGGTCACGACTGTGCTCCTTCTGCTGATGATTGGTGCTCTTCCAGACACCGAGGGGCATAATGGCAAGGCTGTAACAATGTAGCATCTCTGACTTTTTCTCATTTATTTAACAAATATATAATGATCACAAATATTTAATTAAGAGTGACACGCACTCTTAAATGCATGTCACTGTGCTATTATTCAGACATGATTTATAAAGCCCTCTATCACTTGGTTCCAGTTTCATCTTCCTAAAGAGTGGAGGCATCTTGTTTCACTTCCCCAGGAGCTGGCACTCAGCTCTGAGCAGCGGTGGTCTGCCCTGTCTCAGCCTGTACCCACTGCCACTCCTCTGGAGCAGAACATGAACCTCTATGTCTCCACCACTGATAACCTGTTAATATATCTTCACCATTTCCCAGGCCACTGAGTGCATATTTAGGTTTCGTTTTCATCCTAAACATTTTAATACATATGTGGAGTGATACAATTTGTTTGCCTGGATCCAAATTGTTTCTGTGTACAAATCTTTCGAACAAAGCAAGGGAGAAGGGACCTTTCTTCCACCTAGTCCTCTCCCTAGAGCCTGGCATGTACCCCCTCTTTGGGACCTGGGGATCAGCTGAGTGTCACAGAGACCACTAAGACACCCTTACCTTCTTGAGGTGGAAGGTACAACTCAGTGTTAGAATACAGGGATGTGCTCTGAACATGTTCTTCTGTGTGTTTGTGGGAGCTGCTGACTGCACCACCCCTTCACTCTACCTTTGAGGGCAGCTCACAGCTGAAAGGGAGGTTCGCCGTAAGCATGTGTAAGAACCTGTGTGGGAAGTGAAAGCAGACAGAAGCGCTACAGAGCCCCTGCGCTTCCGGTAAGTGCCTTTTAATCTGCCGTGGCCCAAGTATGAGTAGTGGCATGGTGAGTGGGAAAAATAAGGATGGTGTGTCCACGTAACTGAGAATTAAGGAAATGAGGTGAAACCTAAGCGGAAAAACCTGAAAGGATATAAGGTAATGGCTGCACAGACAGTCAGTGGTTATCACACCCGTCTGGTGTTTATGTTGTAGGGATGTAGATAAACAAGGGCACGGAGACAATACATAATTTGTTATGTTCAAAAAGCCTTCCACGGTGGACAATTTAAAAGGTGTAAAGAACAGTGTTAAAGACATAAAACAAGTAGTTTCTGGGAAGGGAACTGAATAGTAGGGGCCTCTGAAAGCAAAACTAAGGCTGGGTGGGTTTAACAATTTATAAATAACGGAAAATAGGCACAGGCACCGATATCTTTGTACTTGAAGATATCACTTGTTGCTAAGCTATTTTGCAAATTCTAATGACTACGGAATAAAGTAGGAACATTTTAGTAACTATATAAAGAGACCAGAAAAGACACATTAAATTTCACTGATAGAAAATACATGGGAAATTTGCCCAAATCACATATGTATCAGTTATGAGCCAGGCAAGGGACCCGACAGCCAGTTAAGATATGTTCTCAATGTGTATAGTCTAGAAAGGCAAGATTTAGAAAAATGTTGATATTGGATACACAGCAAAAGTTATTATCAATTGTAGGTCAAAGACAGGATGCTCTTCTAAGAGAGCTCCATGCACAGTTTTGGATAATATTCTATAATAAAATAATGAGAAAACCAGCAAATAATTCCAAAAAGGTACTTTAAATGATCCTGAAGATAGGTGAGTAGAGAGTTTTCAAGGGATTAGGACTGCAGTTTGTGAAGATGACCATGGAATATGATTTATTAATTGTTTCTTGATTTTTTTTTATTTTGAAAAATTGCAACCCTACAGAAAAATTGGAAGGACACTACAATCCACACCCACATGTCCTTCACCTAGGATTCATTGATCAGTGTTTTTCCACATTTGCACTCTGTTTTTCAAACTATTTTCCAAATAAATGGCAGATATGTTGCTTAGCATGTATGTCCAAAAAAGGACATTTTCTTCCATGACCACAATACCTTTGTCACAATGTCACTGATACACCAGTATTATCTAATAAATGGTTTCATATTTCCAAATTGTTCAGCGGTATCTTAATAGCTTTTTAAAAATAAGAAAGGGGCCAATCAATTATTTGTTGTCATGTCTCTTCACTCTTTTATCTTGAGCATAACACCAGTCTGTTTTTTTTTTCCCCTTGGCCTTAACATTTATGAAGCATCCAAACCAGCTGTGTTGGAGAATGGACAGCAGTCTGGGTTTACCTGCAGTCTCCTTGTGCCTGGGTTCAGATGAAACACCTTGGACACGAGCACTGCACAGATGAGGCTGCTTTCCGTGCACAGCAGCGGGCGGCATGCAGTGAAGTTTGCCTCCTCACTGGTGCTCTCAAGTTGAATCACTCGGGTAAGGTGCAGCTTGTCAGACTTCTTCACTGTGAAGGTTACTCTTCCCATTTGTAATCAATAAACAATCTTTGGAGTGATGTGTCAAGTTATGTTCTATAATAATTTTTTTAAACTAGAGTTTTGGTACTGTTGGAATAGGTCAATAGAAGATGTGGCCTCAGGTTGACCCTCTAGCTGGCCCCTGGCAATGGGTGGCTCCCCTCCACCACCGTCTGTGGAATGTGCGTTCCACTTGTCTCCCTCCAGGTCGATGTGCCTCTACCCAAGGCCACAGTCTTGAGATGGTCACACAGTGCTGAGACCATCTTGACTGAGGATGACTGAACCCCCTTGAGGCTTCCATATAAGCTCCAAATGTTCTGGTTGGCAGGTGCAGAGGTCGTCTTGCAGCTGCCCAAGACAATCCTTGTAAGTTCCCTTGCCTATGAAACCTGCCAGCCGCAGTCTGGATTGGTCAGTCCCTTTGTCCAGTCTCTCCTTGCCCTCTGTGTGCAGAGGAAAATCTACAAAGCCAGAAGCACCCTGTGATGAGCCATACTTAATTTCTCCTTCTTTCACCACTTCTTCACTCATTAGCCGGTGTTCTTCTGTAAACACAAGCTGCCTCCAATACCCTGTGAAAGGATTACTATGGCCTTGTGGATTTTTAACTATATAACATGTTATGATCCATTCCGCAACAATTTTTTGATGCCTGTATTGTTCTAGTTCCTGTGTTCTTTTGAATGTCTTCATTGGTGTCTCAGGATTCCCTTGCTTTCTGACATAATAAGATATTCCAGACTCACCTGTACTTTCTCTGCCCTAACCTTATAATCAGCTACTTATCAAAGGAGTCCTTTTCTTCCTTTCTTTTTTTGTTTTTCTTAAGTGGGGTATGGTATTTAGACACCAGGGCCTGGGTGTTGGGAGACAATGCTCCATGGTCCTCTCGTGTTTCGGTCCATCTGGCGAGTGACGCGGCAGCTGCCCTTGTTCTAAACTGTTTTCTCAAGGGCGTTTGTAGAGTGAATAGCTTGAGAAGATACTGATACTGTTTCCCTCCAGAGCGAAGGACAGGTCTGCCTACTACCGTCCAGTATAACAAAGATAATGTCTCCCTTTGGGGGCGAACCTAAGACAGCCTCCCCATTCTACCAGATTCTGGTTTTCCCGCAGTGCAGGGTCCTGTAACAGAGCCCATTGTGTGCTCAGGCATCGCCTGGCCCCTTTCACGTTGCCCTGCGGGATTGGGGCTGGGGAGCTGCTGCAAATGCTGACACTCTGGCGACTGCGATTACTGAGAGCAATCAAATCCTTTGCTGCTGACCCAGGAGCTGCTTATGTCCTGCCAGCATTCATGAAACTGTGTCGGGCGAGGTTATTGGGTTGCAGGTAGAATAAACATCTCAGACCATGTACAGTTCTTGACAAAGGGGACTAGGTGTGTTCACTGCTAAAAATGTGATGTTGCTTCTTTGCCTCCCTCTAGAAAAGACTGGGAAATACATACATTAAAAAAATAAGTCTATATACTAATAACTCTTATTCCAAAACAATGCCATAGGTTCTTCCTCTCCTTCCCCTAATCCATATGTATATCTCTCTTCTCCCACAGAGAGAAAATATCAATATATTCACTCCTTTGCTCTCTCCTACAATTCATATAAATTAAAATTAGAATTATTATGCCAAGTCCTCTACCCAAGCCAAATCTTCTAAGCAGTTTAGTCCATAGAATTTGTCACACTATGGATACAGTGAGATTACTGTCATATTTTAAAGATTCTTTAATCCCCTTTTTCTATGATTATGTTATCAGTGCAATATATAGTTAGGTTCATTTGTTTATATTAAAATTCAGCTTTAGCGCTACATAATACTCAGCTGTGTGCATGTTCCATAGTTTACTCAGGCTCCTGCGGATGGGCATTGAGATTATTCCTGATATTTTGCTGTGGATTGTAATGGCACATTGAATAAACTTGTTTTGTTTTTCTTCTGTTGGTTTGTCTTTTCGTTTGTTGGTTTGTGAGTTTTTTTAATTAGGTATATCTTCAGGGTTAATCCCTAGAAGTGAGAATGCCGGAGCGGAGAATGAACGCACACACACAGTTTCGGCGGATACTGGCAGTCCCCGCCCACCCGACGCCCGCACCGCCGTGCACCGCCACCCCACCCAGAGAGTCGGAGGACGCCTGCGAGAATGTTTCTGCGCAGCCTCCAGTGTGTGGGGAAAGCTTCCTGAGTTTTTGCCAACATGAGAGGTAATAAAATAGCATCCATATTCTGCATTCCTTTTATGAGAAGTGAGATTAGATGTCCTTTCATATGTTTAAGGGTATTTATTTATTTATTTATTGACTGCCCTGGCCTTCCCATTTTTCTATGGGGATTTTGGTCTCTTTTCTATCTCTCTTAATTTTTAAAAAACTTTTTCCCCTTACAGTTTTAGTTGACATACGATGAACTGCAGGCATTTAAAATATACAATTTGTTGAGCTTTGACATATGTACATGTACAGTGCACATTACTGATTACCCCCAAAAGTCTCCTCATGCCCTTTGTAGTCCAGCCCTCTCTCCTCCCTCACTCCCATCCCTGGTTACCTCCCTTCTGTCACTGCAGATTGATACACTGATTACTTCCAGGACTCTTCACTCTGCTGGCGGGGACACAAGGTATTCCCAGTGTGACATAAGCTCTGAGGACTGTTTCATCTGTTCCTTTCCCATGGGTCTTCCTCTGGCCTCTGGAGGTTTCCTCACATGTATGTTCTTACCAGTACTTAGTTGCAGACTCAAGGGGAATCCTCTTGGCCCTGACCAGGATGCTTAGTTGCTTAGTGCATTGTCCCGACACACAAAGGTTGTAGGGTCAATCCCCAGTCAGGGCACATAAAAGAATCAATCAATGAATGCACAAATAAGTGGAATGACAAGTCAATGTCTTTCTTTCTAAAAAATTAATCAGTAACAAAAGAGGAATCCTTTACAGTGTCTGGAGTTCTCTAGCTGCACAACCCTTTCCTCTGAGCGCGTCCTTCCCCTCTCTGGTGCTCTGCCCCACCTTGATCTCCTCAGTCTGTCTCCTCAACTCAGTGGAGACAGCCTGGCTTTGTGTGGGTTCCCTTTCCTTTGCTGTGGCCTGGACACTCCCACCAGCAGTGAACTGGATCCATCGAAGACATGACTTCACTCGTTTGCTTCTCTCAGGACTCATGCCCTGTGCTGCCTGTGGCCCGGTGTCTGAAAACCGTTCCTCATGTGTTTTGTCTGGTTTTTTGGTTGTTTGAGATGGAAGAGTACTCTAGCCTCTGCTGCTCTGTTACAGCCACGGTCCCCATCATGGGGACTGTCCCCCTTTAGCTTGTGTAATTTTATTTTTACACATTGGTGAGATCAGCTCTTTATGACATCTGTTCAAGTATTTCCTCTTATTTATCCTCTAACTTTGCTTATGGTGTCTTTTTTTTCATGCAAAAGCTTTTTCTTTTTATGCAGATTAACTTAACATTTTCTTTTGTTGTATCTGATTTCAAATCATTTTTAGAAAGCTTTTCCCACACTGAAATTATAAAGGAATTTACCTATATTTTTCTACTACTTATATGGATTTTTTGTTTCTTTTTATGTTTGGTTTGATCTTTTCTCCGCTTGAAGTTTATTCTGGTGCATGGTAAGAAGTATGGATTTAATTTTATCTTCTTTCAGATGACTATCCAGGACACCATTTATTTAAAATCCCATCCTTTTCTAGTGATTTGAGATGCTACCTTTGTAACAGTAAGAAAGTAGCCTCCATATACACTTGTGTTTGTTTCCAGAATTTCTGGTCTGTTCCTCTGTTCTATCTGTCCCTGGCACTGTGCTCTTTCCATTCTAGGGGATTTCAGCTTCTGTTCTCCTCGTTCTTACTCTTCACAGTTTTCTAGTTCATTTTTCCATGTTTACTTCTCTCTCTCTCTCTATATATATGATATATGATATATAATATTATATATATATATATAACAACACCTTTTTATTCAGTCCATCAGAGCTTGAGTCTAGAAACACCCATGCAGAGTCACCCTAGAGTGCTGGGGACCCCCTGAGAAAATGGTCCCTGCATCAGGAGAGCTGGCTGTATGCACAAGGTTAAAAACATTCACAGCTCAGACTAAAAGGAGGAAATATAAAGGAAGCCCAAAGGGGAGGGTAGTGATCTTGGTTCTATGGTCCTCCAGATACACAGGTATAGCACCCCCACCCCTGAAGCCGCAGAGCAAATGAGGGGCAGTGGGCAGGTGTCCTGAGCAAGGGAGCTTCCCTGGGAGGAACGTCTCACACACATTTGTGACTGTCCACAGCACCAGGTTTGTTAGCGGAGACCACCCAATAAACTAGTAGTCACAAGCAGGTTACACACAGACAGTGGGAGCTTACAGGCTAGAGGGGGCTGAACAAGCATGGGTAGAAGTCCCCGTCACTGGCTGGGCCACAGGCGGAGCAATGGGCATCGGTCTTAAGCCAGGTGGCCCTGGTGAGCACACCTTCTGTGGAGTGCAAGTCGGGCAGGGCTGCCGGCATGTCCCATGGTACGGCCAGGCTGGTGGGAGCTCTGAGATCTTATAACCCGTCAAAGGCCCAAGTCCCATTCACGTCAGTATCCAGATGCAGCTTTTATCCAAGTGTCCAGACTTGTGGTTTTGGGTATTCTGGGCCCCTCTTGAGGGTGTTCCTTTACAGTCTCCCTTGTGGGTCCTGAGATTCTGGTTCAAGTGTCCTCTTTTGGGGGTTTCCCTCCTACGGTGAATGTTGTTGGGGGGGCACAGGTGGGCAAGGGTGGGTGGTCACAAAGGCCAGGCTGTGTATGCCAGCCACCTGGGCTGTGAGTGGGATGCTCTGTGTACCCATGGAAGCTGTCCAGTCTCTGGGGAAGGCCTGGGTTGCCTTGAGCACCTAGACCTGGCTGAGGGAGGTGCTGGCACTGCCTCGGTCTGGGAGAGGATCACCAGGCTGGGTGCAGGCACCGCCACATTGAAGTTGTCAGACCAGTCATGCTGCACATGGAGGCAGGACTTGGGATGCCTGTTCTCCACTCCCACGATGAGCCCAGCCCAGGAGAGTCAGGTAGCAGCAGGTCATGACCTCTGGCCCCTGGAATGCTGGCCCCGGCTGTCTGTGAGCAGGTTGGTGGCCTCGGCCAGTGGCGTGTGTCCACCAGGACCAGCCCGTAGTGGTGCAGCCAGCACCTGGCCAGTGGCTGGGGCAGCATGGGGCCCCACGCTGTTCGTGTTTCTCTATGAGCTTTAGGTCAGATACCCTACCTCTAAAAACAAAACTAAACAAACACAGAAACTAACTTTTGGCATCTTCATTGGCAGCCATTGCATTTATAGATTTACTTGAGGAGCATTGATTGATATCTTTATTACGTAGTCTTATCTTACTCATCTTACCGAATAGAAAGACAGATCTGTCTATTAGTTCAGGTCTACTTTTGTGTTCTTTAGGAGTGTTTAAAATTTTTCCTCACATAAGTTTTTATAAAAATTGCCTTTAGAAAGAGATAGAGAAGGGAGAGGCAGACAGACAGACACAGGGAGAGAAAGGTCAATTTGTTGTTCCACTTATCTATGTATTCATTGGTTGATTCCTGTATGTGCTCTGACTGAGGATCGAACCCTCAACCTCGGCATATCTATATTCTAACCAACTGAGCCATGAATGCTAAAAAAAGACTGATGAATTTTTACACTCATTTTTGGTCTCCACACCCCTAAAATAAATAAAGGCTTTTACTTGCCAGAGGAACACCAGAGTCATGGCCACGAAGACCTGGAGCAGAGCCAGCTCTTTTGACTGGTTTTTGTTGGACTAGACAATGGCTATTGATTTTTGCCTGCCAATTTAATATCCTGCTGTATTATTGAGCACTTTTATTGTCAGGGTTAACTTTGTTAGTGATTCTCCTGGGCCAGTAGGTGTCCCGTCATATCATCTGCATGCAGAAGTTGTTTTACTTCTCTTCCAAGTACTATGTCTGCTTGCATCCTGTCGCCTGATTTCATGGCAATGCGATCTTGAATAGCAGTGGAGACCACGGGCATCCTGGCTTGGGTCTTGGTCTCTGTGGGAATGCCTTTAGTGTTGCGTTAGTCGATAAGGTTCTGGCTTTAAGACTGAGTTGTATAAAGTCATACTGTGTTTATTTTGGGGGGTGGCACAGACTATGTTAGTTTGTTAGGGTACTCATAACAACATACCACCGACTAGGTGGCTTAACATAAACTTATTTTCTCACAATTCTGAGAGCTAGAAGTCTAAGATCGAGGTTTGACAGGTTTTTGTTCTAAGCCTCTTTTCTTGGCTTGCTGATGGCTACCCTCTCACTGTGCCCTCATACAGCTGTCCTGTCTACGTGTGTTTCCTAATCTCTTTTTCTTACAAGAACACACTTTTCTTATAAGGATTAGTGCCCACCCTGACATGCATTTTAACTTAAATATCTGTTTAAAAGTCTTATTTCTAATTTACTCTTGGGCGGTAGGGAATTTGGGGGGTACACAGTTAAGCCTATGATAGCCTATATGAGGAGAGGGTATAAAACTTTTTGAAAGACTTAAAAATTTTTTTATCCTCACTTGAGGACATTTTTTCATTGCTGAGAGAGAGAGAGAGAGAGAGAGAGAGAGAGAGACACTTATTGCCTTCTCATATGCGCCCCAACCAGGGATCAAACCCATAATCTGGGCATGTGCCCTGACTGGGAATCAAACCTGTGTCTTTGCCATCTATGGGACTATGTTTCAATCAACTGAGCCACACCCTCCAGGGCTCAAAGACTTTTTAAAAGCATTAACAGAGACAATCATAATTTTTGTCTTTATTACATAACTAAAGAAATTACGATAATGGATTTCTTAATATTCTTACATTACTAAGTAAATCTAATTTGATTACAATGTGTTATTCTGTTAACATACTTCTGCAAATATTTTATTTAGGATTTTTGCATTAAAATTCATAAGTAAGATTTGTCTGCTACTTTTTTGTCCTATGTTTATCCCGTGTGGATATCAACATTACACCTGCTCTGTGAAAAGGCCCTGGAATTTTGCGTCTTTTCCCACACACTAGAACAACACATATGCCCTTGTGATTGTCTGTTTTTTTGATGTTTTCAGTCAAATTTGCCTGTGAAATCATTTGCACTTAGTCCTTTCATGTGGGGTAGTTCCTCAATAACTATTAATGTTACTTTTCTTCTACACATCTTTTCAAACTTTCTGCCCTTTCTGAGATCAATTTGGTAAGTGCATTTTCCCGGAAAATTATTCAGTTCATCTAGGTCTCCACATTCATTTGCAAAGTAATCTCTCATGAATTTAACAATAGTATCCTGTTTTAGTGGTTATTTCTCCATCATAATTTCTTTTTTTTGTGGAAGCCTATTTATATTTATTGTCACATTTCAAATGCTTGGTTTCAACTCTGTCCTTTGATGAATACCATTTTTGATCAGTGAGATTATTTCACTCTTGAAAACCCTAATATTCTATTAAAAAGTGCCATAAATTATAAAAATTTCTGTGAATTTTGATGGAAAAATTATAATGCATTCCATCTCACCCCAAGATAACCAAACAGTTTTCACAGATAGAAAAAAAATCAATGGAATAGTATAAATATAAGTAAAATAAATTTGCCAGTAAATAAATTCAGGTTGTACATAAAATGCAGCTTAATGAAGATTTCTTACGTTCTCTGAAGGAGGAGGAGATGATTGATGGCGGGCGGAGGAGCCGCGCGCGGGAGTCGCTCTTCGGAAGGTGCGTTCTTCTCCCTGCAGGATCTTCCTCAGGTTTTTGGGTTTTTTTTACCTTAAGGAAGCTCATGATTACTTTGTACTTAAAAATAGAGATATAGCAATTAAAAGTACCTTCAGGGAAACATAAAAACTAAACATTACAATGCCTTTTAAAAAAATAAGTTTTCATTTTTCATTTCACGTTTTCATTACAATTGATATACAATATTATATTAGTTTCAGGTATAGAACCCAGTGATTAAACGTTCATGTAACTTATGAAGTGACCGCCTCCGGGCCTTTGAAACCTGTGTCTTCACCTTAAACACTGTGTCTGATTTCTCTCGTACTGAGGAGTCTCAGCTCCACGTTCATCCTTCCGAACGTCTTCTCTGGCTCCTAGGTCAGCTGGCTGTTCAGGAGGTTTCTTGGCTGTGTGCTCCTACCCACAGTTCTCAGTGATTCCTTACTCATAGCAGCGTTTAGTGGAACTGCGTGCTTCACCGGAGGCATTCTGATCTCTCACGTTCCCAGAGGGCAGGCACTGTTCATCTTACTCATTCCTCTGTTTCCAGCACACGCAAGCGCTCTGTACCTGTTTTAGAACGGACGAACAAACAAATAGGCACACAAACTATTCCACTGAGTATCTGCAGGAGATTGGTTCTGAGACACACACACCTCCTTACCCAGATGGGGAAGCCCAAGTGCCTGCGTAAACGGTGTATTATTTGTATAGAACTTACATGCGCCCTCCAGTACACTTTAATTCATCTCTAGGTTACTTAGAATACCTAATAATAATCTAAATGCTATGTAGGTAGCTGTTATACTGTATTATTTAGTGAATAATGACAAGAAATAAAAATCTAAACATGTTCAGTGAAGATGCAAGCAACCACCGCAGGCCTGACTACTTGGTATAATTGGCGACAACAGGAAGGTTTGTTTTTCCTCCTGACTATTTTAATTGGAAGTCGGTGGAACCCGGGATGAGGGACCGAAGATGCAGAACCTGAGGACTCAGGGGGCTGACTGTGCATTGCTTTAAGGTAGGTCATCCCTGTCATTAAAAATAAAGGTTTTCTGGATACAAAAATTCGCTTATTTGTATCTGTATCTGTCTCCCCGCAACGACAGAGAAAGAATTCCCAAGAAAGGTTCTGTAGGCACAGAATCAAGGATGCCTCCTGGCTGTCACAATTTGCTTGTAAAAAAGCGCATCTACATTGTAAAATTAATCTAATCCTTTAGCTTCTTCTGAGAATTGGCATAGAAAACTTGTTAAAAATTTCATACTTTATCTCTATAAACTGAAGCTAGTTTCGAAGCCATATTTTTCTGTAGAGATGGTATATGGGGTAAACAAGAACGAATGTGAGCCAGTTGGTGGTTTGGGAGAGCGTTTTCCATAGCCGTTGATTTGTTTAAGAATTTACCATGAGATTTGAATTAGGTTCTTAACTCTTTCCTTTGAAAAGATGCACACATTTAAGGTGGTATCATTTACAATTTCATTTTAGAGATTTAATAATATTTTAGTCTTGGTAGTTTTATTTTATTGATACTGCAGTTTGGTCTAGTGCGTGGTATTTGGGAAAATATATCAGGTTTACAATGGTGACAAATATGGTGTGAGGACACTCAGATGGTTTTAAAGATGACTTAAAAGCCATTTTAAGCCTAAGCCCGAATTAGTTAGGAAAAAGTATTGTCGTTCACCGTTTGAAAAAGCAAAAGAGCTCCACCTGGTGTTGAACAAAACTGAGTAACTTATTTGATGAGTTACACTTGTTCCTTTTGTGAAAGTTGTAAATTCAGAATGCTTTTGTCAGGGTTCTATTCTATTTATAGTAATGCTATTGATATTGTTCCCAAGTAATGTGAAACTGGTTCTTTTATGAACCAGTAATTTCTGATAAAAAAACAGGACTTCCCTTTAAGGTGAAGGGTTTCAGACAAGTTTCTCTTTGCACCGGAGCAGTCAGAAGGCTCCTGGGCCCAGCTGCTGTGTGTTAACATCCATCCACCCCTTGGTGTGCTTGTGGGCCACACCCCCATTGGCTGCTCCCACCCATGAGGAGGCCGACCAGGACCTGGGAGACAGGTGGGACTCTTTTGCTAGCCTACATCGGCTCCAGGACTTCCCGTGGTTTTGCCAAACCATTTCTTGACTGCGCGGCAGTGTGGAATGCACCCACTAAACCACCTCTCAGTCTCTTGTTCTCTCAAGGTAGATTTGCAGGCAGCCTGACGACTCTACCAGCCTTTCCAGCACCCCTACCCGTTTTTTTTTTTTTTTTTTTTCCCACTGAGGCATTCATTTTCCTCTCCTGAAGTCCTGCCCTGGCACCTGCTTCTGAGTCCCCAGACTAACACGAGATTGTTCTGGACTTGTCAGGGACAATGTGGAAGTGGAGACATCTGTCTCATTTTGTGTGTCTGGGTTGTTTAATGTATGGCTCCTACGCACTGAATTAGATGTTGAGACAGGAAACTCAGGTCAGTCCCCTAGTTGGATGGTGAGAGCGTGCGTGGAAAAGGGCGTGTGTCTTGTGAGGCCACCTGGTTCTTCGATGCTCCATGGCCTCCTGATGAGCCAACCGTCTTGTGGTTTACAGCAGTCAGTGGGGTATTTAGGCAAGAGTGGTATGAATCAAGGCAAATCCAACACCTCTTCTAAAAAATACCTTCACGGATTAAAAAAAAAAAACACAGAGGGAGGGACTTTAGTGTCCCTGTTGTATACACACAACAAATTATACCCAGTATTACATTTTGGTATTAAGTTCAGGTGATTTAAATGCAGGTGCAGCTTAGTTTGACTTTGCCATTGAAAAGGGACGTATGCTACTGGAATATTCTGGAACATAATCCATACTCTGGACTGAGGGACACTTTGCAGCTCCTGACAGAGAGGCAGGGAGTAGCTGTCGTTTCTAACTCCTGCAAAGTGCTCAGGGGTGTTGGTCCTGGCACGCCCTCGGTTCACGCCCCTTTTGCTGAGGCCGACTCCAAGCAGTAATACAACCCTAGGCGAGTAAGACTGAACTCCACCGTGTGTGCTGTGGTGTAGCGGAAAGAACGCGGCCTGGAAGACAGAGTGTCTGGAGCAGAGTGGGCTTCCCTGCATGATAACCCTCTCTCAGCCTCGGTGTACTTGTTCATCAGATGGGGCCGCAAAGCTTTGACTCTTTCACACGGTCATCAGGTTTAAATGAGATAATGCATGTGGAAACATTAGGTGAGTTAAAGCACATAGCATATCAGGTTACATTATGATTGTTTAATTGCATTTGTAATGAAATTATCTGCTAAAGTAAGCAAATAGATGTTCTGATCTTATATAGGAGTTATGGATTTCACAGTTCATGCCAAGATATTTCTTAAATAAAAATGTTCTGAATCTATTTAAATAAATGAAATTGACCTCATTTTACTTTGCTTCCTTTGCATAAAATATATGAATTATTTAATAAGAAAGAAAAAGATCTTATTTAATTATCCTATGAAAGATTAAAAGTAGAAAACAAAAGTTGAGTATAAATTTAAATTGAAGGATTTGGATGAGATAGAGAAATAATTCTCACCCTTCAAATTTGTCTGGTGGTAGTAGAGAAGAGACCTATTATACCTACATGACAATTAAAGAATTAAGAAAATTTCATTAATTTATAGACAATAGGAATAAAATATTTTTGTTCCTTTTTTTTTATTATTCTCTTTCGGAGCTTGTTATGAAAGTACATTAGAATGTAACTTCTCCACAAATTCTGTTTTAAAACTGTAGCTGATAATGTTTCTATAACATTATCATAATGTTACCCATAAATTATCCATTTATAATTAAAACACAACATAATTATGCCATTTAACTTTATCTTTCATGTTTTATGCACCCACAAGTATGATGAGTATAACATTATTACCACGAGGTCCTTCAATGTGGCATCCTTATTCTGGTTACCTTAAGCAAAATGAGAAAATAATAAAATACTGGAACCTCACACAGATTCCAAGGAAGAATTGAACACCTAGGCCATGGATGTGCAGGCACCGGCAGTTCTGGGGAGCTAGGGAGTGACCTTTCTTCCTCCTCACTCTGTCTGGATTCCTGTTCTTCAAATTCAGTCTGGTCAAGGTTGCGTTCATGCTCATCCCTCACTCCTGAGCAGGTTATAAACAGCCCCCATGCAACACCAATTCCATGCACTAAAAGAGGGAAGCTGACCCCCCAAAAAGGCAAAAGGATACTGTGTACGAAAGTAACAAACCCACTAAGTGACATATTCAATTTAAGAATTTCCCAATCCTTTAAAAAAAAAAGATTTTATTTACTTTTAGAGAGAGGGGAAGGGGAATAAGAGGGAAACATTAATGTTTGGTTGCCTCTCCTTCGCCCTCTACTGGGGACCTAGTCCACAACCCAGGTATATGCCCTGACTGGGAATCGAACTGGTGACCCTTTGGTTCACAGGTGGGCACTCAATCCACTGAGCCACACCAGCCAGGGTCCAAAGCTTTTTTTTGGCTTATGATAGTTATAATCATTTTTCTAGTTACTGTGATGATATGCAGTGACCTGTTAAGTTGGGACAAGCAGGGTGTCCATAACCTGTTTTTGATCCCCTGCTTCTTTCATCTCTCTAAGCAAATGCTGCCTTCCATATGCCAGGCACTGGTTCGTGACTACGTGGGCATTGCATTTCTTATTCTTGGTATGATTGCTGCCGTGTAACATTAAGGCAAGGTGCGCAGACACATTGCAGGTGGGACACGTGTCCAGGTAAATTGTGTGCCTTTGCTGCTTTCTGGTTTCACCATGGCATTACTAGCAGGGGGGCTCGGGCAGAGGCCAGAGGCAGAAGACGCCCATGGAAACAGTGTTTTCTCTTCCAGGGAGAGAAGCTCTGTGTCTGCGTGTGTGTGCCTGAGGACGGCACACAAATGTGGCTTTGGGGACTAATTTGCCGTGTATTCTGCTTGAAGAATGACTCCTGTGATTTCTTTGGTTTGGAGTTGTCTAGGAAGGTAGTACTAAAAGGCAGAAGGTGCGTTTCAGGGGTATCAGCTGCCCCATCTCTGAGAAATTCAGAACAGCTCTGGCTTCTGTCCTTTCTGCGTACACATCACGATACCTAGTGTTGAGGCAGGACAGCACTCCACCAGACATCCTGACACTTCATTTTTTGGTAACATTTAAAACATTATCCACACTTACATTTTATTGTTTATCAGTTTACGTCTTAAGTAGTTGTGAAAATATCATTTACGTATTCAATTTATTTTTATTATGAAAACTGACATTCTGGCAAGAAACACTAGAGGGCATTCATTGCTCTGTGGAAAGGCATTTGCACCCTTTATTTTTATAACTTCCAATGCAATTTAATCAGATGCTAGAGAGATAAAATATGAAAATTTTCATTTTCTAAAATATGTCACTGAATAATCAAAAAATAAACAAACAAAAGCAAAAGCAAAAAAAAAAAATGGAAAAGTGGGCCGTGAGGCACAAGAATACCCAATATACACCGAAGTCAGAATGGAAACAAATCCTTAAATAATTTTTAATGTGGCTTAATTTCTCTTAAAATATATCAGCAAATAATACAAAATGTCAAGTTTGTAGAATTTCCAGCAGAGATAGAAAAACAAATTTGATGTAACTTTAGACCTTTATTTAAATGCACACAGAATTTAAAAATACAAAAATAAATTATGAAGTTGAGGTAAATTTGTATACATTACTCATTATCACTTTATTATAAAGTATCACCAAAATTGTCCCCCACTTTTATTTCTAGTCTCAATCTGTCTTGTTACACTTAACCTCGTTCTCTATACAATTTAACGTACTCATTTATGAGGTCAGCTCATTTATTGGGCACATTCTCCTTGTACAAGGTATTGCGTTGGGTGCTGCGATTCTCAAAATACTGTTTGTGTGCCATTGTGAAATGTGACCAAGTAACTGAAACTAAGTACAAATCCTCATGAACTTTCATCATGCAGATAACTGAAAAAAAGCAGCACTTTCTTTCAGCCTCAGTGTCTTTTGGATAGGTTTATGTTAAACTGTATGCATGGCTAAATATTTACTTGCTTGATTTTACACCACAATATGTGAAATCATACTAACAATTTCACAGATAGGTAACTTAAAAAAAGCCACATGGTTTAACAAAGATCCAAGAAAACACTTGCTTAGCATTTTTACCCAAATCTTTGTGTTTATATGTGAAGGAAGTCTTTTTTTTTTTTTTTACAAGACCAGTGCTCTAACCCCTGAGCTATGGCGCCAAGAAAGTCTTCTTAATCCAAGTGTCATAAACATAAATCTGAATATATCCTACCCTGTCTTTAGGAACTCATTGTTTCGGATCAAGGAAGAATCTAATGAAAGTGAAGTATTATATGTAGGAAATCCTTTAAAAAGTAGAAAGTACTGTTTATCTGCAAGAAGTTGTCCTTTTGGGCTTTGAATTCTGACTCAGATATGTACCAGCTCAGGGTTTTCATCTGCAAAAATGGGATGACAACGTATTTTGCGACTCCCTCCTCTCTTTTTGCCTCAGTACTTGCCTGAGAAATGACAGTTCAGTCGATGTGTAGTGTCTAGGGACCTCACCGAGGAACAAGAGAGAGAAAAGCGAGGGAAAGTTATGTCACACAAGGGAAACTGATAAACTGTAACAATGATTGTTTCCATTGTAATATAATACTACCAACCTAAAAGATAAGACAAAAAATTACAAAGGGACAAAGGGGCATCTCTTTGACATCACTAACCTTCCAGTATGTCAGTCATCAAATTTCTATAGGAGGGTTATCTGCTTTATAGTTTATTCCAACATGGTTTGGAATAGCCACTGGCTTCTCCCAGTCAGTGTTGTTTCCAGTCTGTCTCGTTGTTGTAAATTAGTATGGGATTAGGAAGTGCAATAACAGATTAGTTAAACGTATTTAGAAAAGTGTAGCAGTTAGCATGCCAAAGAAAAACATATGACTTTTGGATTATTCACTTTTTCCCCTGCCTTTGGGCTAAATAATTAGGAAGTTTAATAAATTATCCCTTTGTTTGGGTGTGGAATTAGCTCTGAGACAGCAAAGCACTGTTTATGTAAACAGTAGCTCTGGTTTAGAGCCGGTACTTTGTTCAGATATTGTAGGTGCATTTGGTGTGGGACAGAGGAGTGTATTCTGGGAGGCTGCTGGTAGAGACATCGGAATCCAGACAAGCATATTTAGTTTAAAACAGGATACCTAAATGTATAATTACTTTGATGTATTCTGACTTATTATTTTACATTGAGATTTCAAATAACATTTGAAAAGGGTTGAGAGATGGACTGTGGACAGCTTCCTTAGCACAAATGGTCCTTTGTTTTGTAAATGGCAGCTCTGCAGGATTCCTGGGCAAGCAGAATACAGTTTGATCTTTTAACATTTTATTTATCCACATTCGGGGAGGGACTGTATCTACTTTGGAAATGAGGCATATCTGGAACTATTTTTTTTTCCATCTTGATAATATGGTGGGCAACACCTAGTTCTGATAATGACCGGAGAAAATGAGGCATGTCGGTTCACAGCCTGGGGCCAACACCCCAGCTTCTCCCAGAATCCTCAAACAGCATTTTGTCTTTTAAAGCTACCAACGTTATGTTGAACCTGTCTGACCCTCAGCCTGCCTCTTACTCCGTTACCCACCAGCTAAGTTGAAATCAAGTACATATTCTTCAGCCTGGTATTTAGGACCCTCCAAAATACTCATATAATTTGTCCAATATAACTTCTCAGGTATTTTTATTCATTCTCTATACTCCTGTCAAACCCATTAATTTGCCTTTCCCTCCTAAAATTGTGCCACATTTTCTCACCTTTGCACATTTGTTCTATTCAGTAGGAATGCTCTCTTTCATTTCCATCTGCCAAAGTTCAGTCATCTTCAAGATGCATCCAATTACCAAGTCCTTGATTAAGCACCGCGCCCCGCCCCCATTTCTCATTCGAATGTGACACCTCCCTTTTCTGAATTATACATTTAGCTTATGTCTCTGCTAGGTCTTATGACTTGTTTCATATTGTAGTTATTTTACATTTGTTGTATGCTATTCTGTCCTTGAGGACAGAAGGAGTATCTTATCTATAGTTTTATCTTCATGCAGCATCGAAAACAGGGCTAGGCTCATAGTAGGTGCTGAACAAATATTTGTGGAATTGAGGTTAACTTCCAAATCTACTCATGAACTTTCTAGTGGGTCATCTGCATGCATTTAGAATAGTGAAACCCCCTGAAATTACAGGAGCTTTGAAAGTATGCATTCCAATTATTAATTTAAAAATGTGTTGTTTAGGAAATGCTTTTACTGTTATTTTGCAATCAGAAATAAATTGTTTTGTATTTTTCTCATATTAATTTGGGGTGATTTTAAAAACTGATTTTTAAAAAAATACACTGCAGTGCTGGAAACCATACTGTGAAAGGAACTGTCACTAAGTAGGTCAGGCTCTGCCCTGGAACAGCAGAACCCTCAGGCACTCGATGTGTGCTTGATCCAGGACTTTGGTCTCAATGTACATTGAATTCTTCAGTGCACCTTTGGGGAGGTTGTGACACTTCTGGATTTAAATCAAAGTTATAAATTGAGGGCAGTATTTACACTGAAGAATGTAACTCCTAAGTGCATAGAAATCTCAACATTATTGAGTGGTTATTTTATTCTCGTCTCAGTAGGAAAATGTCCTAAGTTAAGTTGGCATCAGGTGGTTACTGAAAGATCATAGCATCATTATGAGTGAGATAATCCTAAGGAATTTTGTCAAGCTCTGGATACTTGTGACCTTTTCACTAATTTTACAGGGCACCCTCTTTCCAAAGTCTTTTCCTTTAATTCCCCTCCAAATCCATGTAGACTGCAAAGTGTGTCAGAATGGGGAGACCTTAGTGGAAAGGGCTTTCTACCTATATCAGCTGCTATTTGCAGCACAGACTGCTTATTAGAGGGAAAAAAAGATGGATTCAGTCATTCTGCACATGAACTGGTGACTGCAGGCCATGGGGTTGGGGCCTTTGAGCTCTCAAACACACCCACGTCACTTCATGCAGGCACATTATCATCACACTTCTGTCGACATCACTTCTGCAGCCCTTGTCTAAATGTCTAACTGCCAGTCACACAGTGTTTGCACAGCATTACCTGTATGAGACTCGGGCCTCTCTGGCTCCGATGTCCTCAGTCCGTCCATTCTGGCTGCCTGGGCTCCAGTTCTGACGGAATCCCATTTATAAACCATCTCATGGCGACTTGCTTCTCACTTTGCTTATTATCTTACGTAGATAGAGAATCCTACTATTTTATTTTATTTTATATTTTATTTTATGTTGTATTGTTGTTCCAGTACAGTGGTCTCCATTTCACTCCCACCCCTCCCCCCACCTGAGCCATCCCCACCTCCCTCCCCTGAGTGATTTCAAGTGCACAGAGCCGTTCTCCTTAGAGGACAGGAGGTACCTTACAAATAGTTCATTCTTTTGTTTAAGACCAGT
The DNA here is from genome assembly GCA_004024845.1 of Tonatia bakeri. Taxonomy (NCBI): domain Eukaryota; kingdom Metazoa; phylum Chordata; class Mammalia; order Chiroptera; family Phyllostomidae; genus Tonatia; species Tonatia bakeri. Next base: position 37,353 of record PVIA01006560.1, on the reverse strand, counting down.
TTTTAACAGTTAGACTGTTAAAAACCTTAACCCCAATTCTACAGATGTTCTTCTGCATTGTAGCAGTAGCACTTTTGATGGAAACATAGGGCCAGTTACCCACACTCTATTGAAAAACAATAAACTGATTAAGTCTTGTGGAGATTGTGGTATCGTGTTTCCAGAATAAGAATAATATGCAGCACTCTATCAGTAATCAGTGCATATACTATTCATCAGTGTGAATTTTTTAAATGTTATATAGCATTTCTTTAATAACCTAACGTCATCTAAGCAATTCTTCATATATAAAGTTAAATGAAGTCTGAAAAGAGATTGTAAAGAATGATTGAAAAACCACAGAAACCCCGTAAGACAAGGTGAATAAGGAATATGTAGGAGGTAATATGTGTTTGGGTTGGTACACGTGTATATATATGCATGTAGGTGTATGTGAGATCTTTTTGCTTGGCACCCGTTTAATATTACAATAATAAATAGAAATCGTCCATTTCGAAGATCAGTCCAGTGGAGAGAGTGGTGTCACAGAAGCCCTTGGATTGCCTGGATAATGAAGTGTTAGCTGAGACACTCTGAATAAATGCCAGGTGTGCTGGGGAAGGACTTGGACCAAGCCTTGGCTATACTTTGTGGAGCCCACCACTTGAACAAATGCCACCAATCTGGTTGATCCTGAGTATAATATTTCTTAGCCATAAAACAGGTCTTCAGTCAAACATGATTTCAGCTACTTGCTTGAATTTAGGCTATGTGAGATTAGTCAGCAAGTGGGACATCATCTTAACATTTAAAACATCATGGAGGGAGTTACGGGAAAGAAGCAACAGTAGTGGTGCTGTGGACTTTTTAATCGGGTGAGCCTTTGGATGTTGTATGTATACGTCTGAGAATATAAGTGTATCTGCCAGGAGTCACCCAAAGAAGCAGAACTGGTAGGATGTAGGTATTAAGAGATTTATTCCAAGTGATTGGCTTATGGGTGGTGGGGGCTGGCTGGGCAGACTGTGGGGAAGGGCAGGCTGGAAAGTTCTGGCGCACACGAGCTGATGCTGCAGCCTCGGCTTTGCTCTGCTCTCACAGCCTTCTAACTGATTGGATGAGGTCCACCCCGGTTACCTAGGATGATTTTCCTTTCTTTAAGTCCAGTGATTAGGGCTTCAATCACATCTGCAAAATGTTTTCACCTAGACTATTAGTGTTTGATTGAAGAATGGGGACTAGATCCTAGCCAGGTTCCTGTAGCAAAAAGACCATCACATCAGTCAAAGGAAATAAGCCCGAATACAGAAAAGCTTAATGTGCGCATCTGTCCACTTCCACTAAAAAACCTGGAAACCTAAAGTATTGATTAGTGGAAAAATGGTTAAATTGTGATAAATTTACAGGAAGGATATTACGTTGTTAAAATGATGTTTAAATTATATGTATTTAAAATTTTTCAAAATTAAAAAATGAAACACGTGATTATAACTTTTTAATAATGTGAATGGAAAAAATGGACATCAGCAAAATGTTAGACAAGGTGTCTTGGTACAGTAACACTATTTGCTAACTTTATTCAAATTATCTCTAATAGGAAGAATAAATATTCTAAAAATGCTTGTTCTGAATTTTCGAAATATCATGCTGGGTCAAGGACATTTTATTTCTATTAAGCCAGTTGATATTCTAATTTATTTTTGCCAATAAATTTGCTTGTAAAATTGTTAATAAAGATACCTAAACTTTTATGCATGGTTGCTATGATAGATTAGGGCAGGATGATATAACTTGCTTGATGGCCTTCTAAGAAAGACAGAGAAAAAATACAGGTCTCAGGTTGGTGGGTATTTTTTAATCACAGGTGAAAACAAGAACTTCTCAGGGTAACTTACTTGTACCAATGCATTCTGCTTTGATAAAACCTGCTGGAGAAAAGCTCGGAGTTATAACTGAGGAACTAATGCATATTCTACCTTCTTAGAAATGACAAAGACATCCTGGAAATGGATCATATTATTACAGACATGGTCATGTGGAAAGTTGGTGTACCCCTGTAGGGTGTTTCATATTTAAATGGAAATACATTAAATGTGTGATTCCAACTATGTGTAAAGAGTGTTTGTGTAAGTGTGTATACGTGCATGCATGTATTTGTGTGTGTGCATAGCACAACAAATTGTTAGAGATTATGTGTGGGTGGTGAAATTGTTGTTATATATTTTTTCTCTACTTTCCAAACATTTGAGTGTATTGCTCTTATAATTATATAATCATGCTTTAAAATTAGTCTTTAAAAATTCACATAACTTTTAAAAACATGCATAAAGCTTTTAAAGTGTACGTCTGGTATGTAAAAAGCATCTATAAGGTATGGTGTAAAAAAAGATGATGAGCTTGTTTGTGCCTCGTAAGTGGGACTCAGGACTTTTCAAACAAGAACTGGGGATATATCTGATTTATAACAGTGACTTGCAGATAAGCCTTCTGAAGCGCCGAATGAGTGAATGATCTCCACATGCCCCTGCAGGTGTGACATGCCACCTTCTTCCAGTCCTGTGGCTACTGTCCATACCCCGTCCCTCCCTCTCACCCCACACTCCTGTTTTGCCTCCTTGGCTCACCACTCCCCATGGGCAGGGCCGGCTTCATATCTGTCTGTTGTTTCTAGTGTCTAGCCCAGAACTTAGGACATATTGGGGTTTGGTAAAGAGTAGCTGAAATAAGTTGTTGCCTTTATTATTGTCAAAGTGATAAATATCGGAGTATCCATAAACATAAACATTCCTCCTTATGACTTTTCCTTTTGTCTTCAACACCAAGAACTCTTGTTCTTTGTTGGAGTAACTAGCAGGAACAGTACAAAAAGACACAAGAACCATGGAACTAGATCATAATACCAGGAATTTTTTTTTAGTTAGATTTATTGGGGTGACTTTGGTTAATAGGATCATATAGTTGTCAAGTGTACGTTTCTATGATACCTGATGATCTGCAATGTCGTATTGTGTGCCCCCCACCCAAAGTCAAATCATCTCCCATCACCATGTATTTGGCCCCCTTCCCCCGTTACTGTGTACCCGCCACTGCCCCTGAAATGGGTTCTTTCTGCCACATTCTGACCTTTCTCATGCCAGCAGGGACATCATAAAATCAGTTCTCTATTTGGGAGCACAATGAAAGGAGTTCTCATTACAAATTATCCTTGGACCTGAAATTAAATTTACAACTCTTGCAAGGACTATTTCAGCAAAATGAACTCAATTCCTTGTCATTACCTTAAAACTTAAAAAAGAAATAAGAAAATTTTATTGTGAATAAAGGCAAAAGTGAGTGTATTTCCATGTTGTGGGCCAGTCCTTATCTTCATTTCCCTCAAAGTGAGGAAGATGAAGAAGAAACATCGAAAGCCATTTCCCATCCAGCTTGCCCTTCAAAGAGGAGTGAGCGGCCCATTGAAAGGGAGGAAGGCAGCAGGGCTCCAGGTGGGCAGCCTGGAGAAGGGCTTCCACATGTCCAAAAAGCTCACGCCCATATCTTCTCCTCTTTATTCCATAGCAGGACCTCTCGAGTTGGGGATCTTCGCAGAGCTGACAGTCCATTCTGGCCCAGCCTAAAACCCTCTTGCCTCCCAGCATTTCTGCAACCAGTCAAGCATATGCCTGCATTAAAAATGCTTCTTCTCAATAAAGCTAGAAAAAAGCAAGTAGGGTTTCCTATCATTCGAAGTAATTAAGGCTCCTAATAGATTGAACGCTTCTAGAGAGAAGTTAACAGGTTAGTCTTTTAATACATGATCTGCTCCTCATGGGCTTTTCTTTTCTTCCCTCCCTGCCTCCCTTCCTTCTCTCTCTCATTCATTCATTCATTCATTCAACTGTCAAATTTTGCATATTTACTGAGCTGCCACAATATAACAGGCATACTTCTAAACTCTGGGAATCGAGGTAGGAACATAAATCTTTTCCCTCATGGGACATACATCTTTTTGTGGGACATAAACAACAACAAACATACATGTGATATGGCAGGCAGTCAATACTGAGGGTATGGGGGTAGAGGCTGGTAGCTTGCGGGGGGCGGTTGTAGTTAGGGAAAGTCTTTCTGCTGGGACCCATGTGTGAAATGAGGGAGCAAACTGTGTGCACATCGAGGGGAAGGACCCTCCAGGAAGAGGGAACTGCAAGTGTGAAGACTGAGTGGGACTGTGCATTGCATACTCAATGGAATAACAAGGAGACTTGTGAGTCTGGGGAGAGACAATATTGCAGGAAATGAGCTCAGAGGGCTGTGGGTAGGGGACAAGATCACATGTCTGAGTGTGTGCTCTGTACCTCATGGGGGAAAGTGGAATTGAGGGCTCAGTTGTTAGTCATGGTGGCAGGTGTTTAACCATGGTGGTCTTACGTGAGAACAGCTTATAAGTGAACAACACACATGTTTTTAAATCTGAAGTACTGTGATTAAATCTTAAATGTAGAAGTGGATTTTGTGTTTGCACAGTATTTTAAATGTGAGATATTTGAATTAGAATTGAATTAGAGGAAACTGTAATAATCATCAGGTAACATCTTATTTCATAGATGAGTTGATTGTGATTCAGAAAAAATGATAATATGTAATTATTGCTATGTCAATTATTCTGCCAAGTGCTTTATACATTCAACCCTCACTGCAAACCTGTGGGATAGGCATCAGCATCCTCATTTTAAGGACACCCAGGATGACTGAAGTTAAGAAACTTAGACCAGATCAGAGCCCTCCCAAGCAGCAGAGCCATGAGTCAGAGGCAGATGCGATCTTCCTCTTGTCTGGAAGAAGCTTTCTGACAATTGATGTTTTATATTTAGATCCTAAAAAATTCCAGTATCCAGGCTCCTTGAGTTTTGGGACAAGACCTTCTGTTTTCCCTTTGCTTGACCCAGAAACTTGGGCTTTTGACCAATATGTCCTACTGCTTCTGAGTGATAATGTGCTCCAAGTTAATAGTTGGAATAGCTAGGTTTCAAATCATAAACCACAGCCATTAGACTCCCAGTTTGGTGTTCTTTATAGGATACTGCCCCACTCATTGAATACCTTCTCCCCCCACTTTTCTGACAATCAAGTCAGGGACCACTCAGGGAGGGAAAGGGGTGTCCCATTCAAGCCTTGCCACAGCCCTGTCTTCAAATCACCAGGTCCTCTGACAGAACCAACTGTGAGTGATTGCTTGAATTTTGGTCAAGGTCAATTTTACCTTCTGCACTTGCCCTAAATTAGTTTGGCTGTTGGTCCAAGAATGTTTCCAAATTAAACTACATGGGAAAAATAATTCTATCAGTAATTTTTTCTGAAGAGTTATTAACTAGGGGAGAAATTGGAGGAAAGACAGAACACATTTAATGGTGCAGATCATGCTGTTCTGCCAGAAATTCTTCCTTGTTTTTAATTCTTTTCTCCAGAGACAACATTTTAAAGAACATTTTGAAGGAAGACATAAAGGGCTAACATCTTTGAGAAGAGAAATATGCATTATCTGAGCAGAATAACCTGGACCAACATTTGCAAATGACATAATAAACATCAGGAAGGCTGAAAGCAAAGAATAGCAGGTTAAAGCCTTCCAGAGTTTTCTTTGAGATTTTGCCGTGTCTTTGTTTTGTGTTTCTTATGGGAGAAGACCACTATGCACACCTCCCAGAGGACTCAGGACAGTTGGCTTGTTCTTTCTCTATCTACACCTGGCTAAATACTCTTTGGCACAATACAGCTCAGGGTAATACTTGGATTTATTGACCAATGGGTTGGGGGAGTGTTGTGTCAAAAGAACATTTTTCAGAAATTCAAATGAGCAAGAAGTTTCTAAAGAGTTAAAGAGTTTTGAAAACTAGAAAATTGACTTAGCTATACCACATGTAGACATTTATATTCAGGAAATAATAGAACAAGCAAACAAAGTTATAAATGCAAAGTTGTTCATTGAAGAGTTATTTATAATAGCAAAATTAGGAAACAAACATATACAAGAACATATAGGGAATTAAAATGTTTTAAAAATAAATTATGTATGTGATGTAAGCATCATGGTGAAATAAGATTTTCCTCATTTTTGTCCTACACCCCCCCGCCCCAGCAATAATTTGGCATTCAACTGTGGACAATAGTGCCCTTGTAGGAGCTGTGAGAAACTCATTTTTCTCTAGGCCCATCAAAGTAGGAGATCATGAGCCAGATGATGTCACTGGTGAATTCTATCAAACATTTAAATGAGATATAACCCTTGTGCACTGTTGGTGGAAATTTGATTTGGAATAGCTTCTATGGGAAATGGAATGATGGTTCCTAAAAAAAATTAAAAACAGAAACACCATATGATCCAGAATTTACATTTCTGGGTATATATCCAGAAGAAATGAAATCAGGATCTAAAAGAGATATCTGCACACCCATGTTCATTGCTTTATTCATAATAATTGAAATACAGAAAGAACCTACAACAACCTACATGCTTTCAACAGATGAATCTGGATAAAGATATCACACACAAGAGGAAGGAGGAAATCCCATCACTTGCAACAGCATGGATAGACCTTAAAGGCATTACGCTAAGTGAAGTAAATCAAAGACAAACATTGTATGTTGTCACTTATAGGTGGAACCTAAAATGGAGAAACTCATAGAGACAGAGTAGAAGGGTAGTTACTAGGGGCTAGGGAGTAGGGAAAATGAGAAGAGACTGGCTAAAAGGTACAAAGTTTCAATTTCTACAGGGCTAACTCGATCTCTTTTGCGTCTTTGCTCAAACTATCTCCTCAGTGAGGACTGAACTAACCATTGAATTTAAAATTGCGTTCTTCCCACACCCCTGATCCCCGTTGCTGTGGTCTAGTGTTTCCTACTGGACAATGTGTTATTGCTTAAGCAGAGGGTGAAATGGCGATCATCACATTTAAAGCTCTCCAAAGGCCATGTATTCTTTGATTGACAGTAAATATATTGATTAACACCAGATTTTGTTAAATTAAATATGTATTTTAAGTGTCCGGGGAGGCAGAAGAAAAGCAAAAATAGAGTATGTATATATAAATAGAGCAGAATAAAGGAATGAAGTGCAGGCGGGGAATCCCCAAAAAGACATAGAAAAAGAAACTAGGTAAAGCAGGATTAAAAAAAAGCACAAAATAAGAAATAAGTCCAAATATATTTTCAATAAATATATGTATTTTCAATAAATATAAATCAGTTAAATTTTACAATTAAAAGCAAACATTGTCAGCCCAGATCACATGCCTTTTCTCTCTCTCTCTCACACACACGCACACACACACACACACACACACACACACATGTTGAGGGTATGAGGGTGCAGGATACCAACATGTTGAACATAAAAGGGCAGGATAAGCAAATATGTAAGAGATAAAAGCTGGTATAGCCATATTCCTATTGGACAAAATAGACTTTAATTAGTGAAAAAGCTGGTATAGCTTATTAATGTTAAACATGTTAATATTTAATGTGTTAAGATGTTAAGTTTAGTGAAATAGATCACATAATTAATTTTAAAAGGTTTAATTTATCATTCCAAGCTTACATATATGTAATAATGTAGCTAATTATATAAAGCGAAAATTAATGGAACCATAGCTTGAAGCTGATGTATTTCCTATGTATATACCCTTTATCAAATTGGTAAATATCTCCTATCACCATGGAAAATTCTAATAATTCTCTCAGTAATTTATAGATTAAGGCAACAAAAAATTTGGTGAAGATATAAAAGATTCAAATAACACAATTGCCAGGCTAAATCTACTGGAACCCTACAATTGACATACATTTCTCAAGCTCATAGATCATTCACAAGAACTGACCATACTCTGGGCCATAGATCAGGAACTCAGGAAGTCAGTATCACATAGATTATTATTTTTTACCTCAAGACAATTGTTAGAAATCAATAAGTCAATCAAACAATATGATAACAAAAAAAACCCCCTATACTTGGACATTGTATAAGAACATTCCATAGTTCATTGATCAAAGAAGAAATCATAATGAGAATGAGAAAAATTTGTTGTGGAATAAGAGAGACCTTGTGAGAAATGTGAGAAAAGCTTTAAATACTTGTATTATTAAAGAATAAACTTAAAAGAAATATTGACCTAATCAGTTCACTTTAGAAATTAGAAAAAGCACAGGAAAATACACATACATTTAAAAAGGAAGGAAATAATAAAGACAAGAGAAAATTAATACAATTTAAAAAAATACACTAAAGGAACTCAAGTAGTCAAAAGTTGATTCCAAAATACTAGTAAAATTATCAAATGCACAGCAAGATTTATATCAAAAAGAGAAAGGGCACAGACAAACAATAAGGAATGAAAAATGACTCAGTATAGATGCAGGAGAAATTAAAAAAGATAAAAGAAAATTACAAACCACTTTATGCCAATACATTTTAAAACAAAGAGGACAAATTCCTAGAAAAATATTTATTTTAATTGACTTAAGAAGGTTTTAAAAACCTGAATCAACCTGTAACCATTGAAGCTACATATCTTTCACAAGGAAAGCACCAAGCCAGAGAGCTTTTCTGTTGAGACGTAGTTAACATGCAAGGAAGACATAATTCCAAACTTTCAAATACTGTCCAATTCATATTATAAGGATGCTATAATCTTAATATCCAAACCAAACAAAGAGTGGGAGAAAAATAAATTACAGACTAATCTTGTTCATAAAAATAAGTGTAAAAGCTCTACACAGACTCATAAATCCAGTAGTATGAAAAGTATAGTGCATAGATTATTTAGTGTTATATTTAAATACCTTATGCCATATTATAGATGAAAATATGAACCTGTGAGGTAAAGACTGAGCAATGTGCTTGTATTAAAATTAAGATCTGTTTATAAAGAGTTATACCAGAGCTAACTTGAAAGAAGAAATTTGCAACATATATAACTGACAAATAAACGTTGCCTAAAATATAAAAATTCCTTTGAAAAGATCAATAAGAAAAAGGCCAGCAACCCACCAGGAAAACAAGCCAGTGACGTGACCAGGCATTATACAGAGGAGGAAACAGGAGTGATCATAAATGATGAAAAGATGCTCAGCTCCATCAGTAGTCAGGGAAACACGAATCAGAACCACAATGAGGTACAGTGAGGTGCTGTTTTATGCCCATTATAGTGGCAAAATAATAGGATGCATAATACCAAGGGTGACTGAAGATGAGGATAAAGCAGAAATTTTTGTACACTGATGATTAAAATAAAAATTTGCACAAAATCTTGGAAACCATTTTGGGATGATCTAGTAATGTGGAAGATGTGTAAATCTGACAAGTCAGCAAGGAGCCTGCCACTTTTACATCTAGGAGAAACCCTTGGACTGGTGTGTGGATCAGGAGGCGTGGACAAGAATGTCCATAGACGCACTGTTGATGATAGCCCCGACTGGGAAGCAACCCAAAGGTTCAATGGCAGGAGACTAGACAAACACACCATGGCAAATTCATACGGGGAATACTGTACTGCAGTGGACAATGGATGAGGTACAGCCACTGACCTCACCACAGGTGCAGCTCACACACAAATTGTAGAGTGAAAGAATGAGTTCTAGATGACTATGAACAGTGTGAGTCTGTTGAAAAATACAAAAAAAAATAACCCACTGGGCAAAATTCAACAGTACATTTATAGGTCTTTTTATTTTTCAATTACAATTTACATTTGACATTATTCGGTTTTAGGTTCACATGTACAGCATAGTGGTTAGAAAATTATCTGTTTACAGAGTGGTCCCCACAATGTTTCAAGCATGCACCCGGCACCACACACGGTTATTAGGATAGTATTGGCTCTATTCCCTACGCTGTAATTTACATCTCTCTGACCATTCTGTAACTGCCTATTTGTACTTCTTAATCCCTTTACCTTTTTCACCCAGCCCCAAGCCCCCTTCCCTCTAACAGCTGTCAGTCTGTTTCCTATGAGTCTGTTTCTATTTTGTTTGTTGCAACAATAGATTTTTAGAGTGATGCAGATATATGGCGAACTATCAAGAAAAGTGAGATCAGGGTAAGCGCAGTCCAGGATCGGAGGTTAGAGATGGGATGGGGCAGGGCACCACCCTGGGGTCTCCTTTCTCACGCATTCTGTGGGAAGGAAGGTCCCTGGAGCTGGGACACTCCCTGGCCCTTGGGGAAAAGATCACAGAGACTTCAACATCATTGGTAGCGTTCAGGTTCTTAAGCTGAGCTCTTGATCATAATGTGTATCCTTCTGTATATAAAAGAAAATAAAATAGGGAAAGAAGTACAAAAATCCCATGCAGATAGAGAATGTGTTTTGTTCCAGCTCCACCTCTACTAGAAAACTATGTCATCTTTGGCAAATCAGCCTCCCTGGGCCTCACTCTTCTCATTTTAGTTAATGACCATAACAAATCCAGCCCTACCTATTTTATAGGGTTGTGTGAGGATCAAGTGTACTTGAACACATTTAATGTGCTACTAATGAAATGAAATATTCACATGCAACACAGTTTTGTTTTGTTTTTTTTTTCTGCATAGGAACCCAAAGGTTTATCTCTCCAGCTAATATTGCAAATCCACATGATGAAAGGTAAGAATGTTCAGTTTAATCAGGCAGCTGTTCCTCTGCCAGCTGAAATGTTCAGGAGGGTTATTAGCTAATGACTGTCTGAAGCCCAAGCAGCCGTGCTGTAGCTGGCCTTGGGACACTGGCCTTGGAGTTAAGAAACTTAGTTTGGAATCCTGGCTTTGTCATTTACTAACGTGGGGATGTTGGCAATGCACTTCCCACTCCTGTCCTTAGGTTTCTTGATGGGTAAAATGATGGCTTTCTGGGCCTTGTCCTAGGGAGGCAGCTGCAGTATTTGCACCCACAGGTCTGCATTGCCTGTGGGCATGTGAAACAGCAGCACAGTGTCCCTGTCCAAGGCCATTCAGACTAGTGGGTCGCTTTTCACTGTGGTGAACAATAGGCCCAGCCCAATGGTTTTCTTCTCTGCTGGTTTCTTCTGAATAGGCCATTGTTCTTCCACAGACAATGACCTCTTCTGCCTTCTAATTATTGCCTTGCCTGTGGCTGGTTGGTGAGTCAGGAACACCTGCTTCCCTTTTGCCCTTCTGTTCCTCCCACTCCCTCCTCGGCCACACCAGTCCAACCAAGGTGACTCTAATTCTTTCAATTGTCATCATATAATAAAATGCTGAGTAAAGTTAATGGGACCTAATGACTAAAATCTAGAGAAAACTTTTCAAGAGGAAGCTTCTTATCTTGAGATAATTGCAGATTCAGAGGCAGTTATAAGAAATAACTCAGAGAGATGCTATATATCATTTACCCAGTTTTCCCTAATGGCAGTATCTTCCAAGACTATGGGATAATATTACAAGTAATGCACAGATTTTATGTAGTTTTACTCATACTCCTGGTTCTCTGACATTTATAATCACATGTGTAGGTCTGTGTATGCCACATTCCTAACCTTTGGCAACCACAACTCTGTTCATTTGTAACATTTTGCCATTTCAAAAATGTTATATAAATTGGATCACATACTATGTACATATTCTTTGGGGGTTAGCTGTTTCACTCAGCATAATTCCCTGGAGAGTTGTCCATTGTTGTGTGTGCTAATAATCCATTCCTTTTTATTTTTGAGTAGTATTCCACGTATGAAATGTTTCAACCTCCATTTGTTGAAAGACATCTGGGTGGCTGTCAATGTGTGACTTTCATGTACAGAGCTGCTATAAGCATGCATGTACAAAGTTTTCTGTGAACATAGGTTTTCATTTCTCTGTGATAAGCGCCCAAGAGTGTAGCGATTTTCAAACCTCGCTTAAAACACCTGGCTGTCTAACTGACTGTAGCGATTTTTAAACGTCGCTTAAAACATCCGGCTGTCTGACTGAAGCGCGCAGAACCCAGCTTTTTCCCGGCTATGGACACACTTAAACATACTTGCTGTTGCGTGCAGAACCCAGTTCTCCCGGCTGTGGACATCCAAAAACCCACTATAGAAATAATCATGCACAGAAACAGTTTTCTGAATGGAAGTCAAAGATGGAGCGCTCACTCTCCAATTCTTTGAGCCGCTCCGGGCTAAACCCTCCTAAGGGGAAGAGCCCCTTCCTTTGTCCCAGTGGGTTTTTATTGAGAAAGTAGACACAGTTTGTGGATTGACAGTCTGGCAGAAGGGATCAAAGGGAACACGTATCTTACAAGGATGTCAACAGAGTTTCTGTTGTGATTCCGGGCAGAGATTGGAGTTTTATCATATGAAAAGACTACAGGTTTTAAAGGTTTCCTGACTGTGCCTTCAAATTCCAGGTTAATAACATCCTCCAGCAAACAGATCTCACAGGATCTTGCATATTCTTTGTCCCAGGCCTGATTACCCCGGGGGTCCACCGTCTCCCGTCTGAGCTGACCCTTTGGCTGGAGACAGAAACAGCAAGGAGACTAGGATTTCTTACATCTGAGTACAAAGACTCAGGCTAAGAGGGGGCAGGGGTAGATGCTGATCACCCCTTCCTTTCCATAGCCCCTTCATTTATTTCCACAATCTCATGAGACTTATTCCACAGAGGCCTTTACGAGATCAGAACCTGGCTTAGGTTGCCCCTTCCTTTGAGGAGTCTTACCCGTCATTGGTAACTGATCTAGCATTAAAGGCCAGGCACAGAACAGATAGCGTTCATGCCAGGGGAATAAGTTTTTTGTCTCCTTAGTGGCTCCTGATCCGGAGGTTTCTCACTCAGCCTAAGTCACAGGGGGTCACAGCTTCCTGAGACCAGGCAGGGTGGCCCCCAACAGTGGTCCCCAACACAAGAGTGCAATTGCTGTGTCATATGGTAGTTTCATAAGATGCTGTCCAACTGCTTCCAGAATGTCTGTACCATTTCACATTCCCCCCAGCAACATAGGAGTGATCCAGTCTCTGTGCGTCCTTGTCAGCATTTAGTGTTGTCGGTGTTTTTTGTTTTTGCCACCCAATAGGTGTTTAGTGCCATCTTATTATGGTTTCAACTGGCATTTTCCTAATGGTGAATAATGCTGAACATTGTCTACATGCATATTATCTTCAGTGAAATGTATTTTCATACCTTCTGCCCATTTTATGACTGGGTTTCTTTGTGTCATGAAGTTTTGAAAGTTCTGTGTTTTAGATACTAGTCTTTTCTTAGGCACGTGAGTTGCAAATATTCCCTTCCAGTCTGTTGCTGGCCTCTTCATCCTCTCCACCGGTGTCTTGCACAGTAAAGGCTTCTACCTTTTATGAATCCCAATTTATCAATTTTTCCTTTTATGGATTTTGATTTTACTCTCAAGTCTAAAAATGTTTTGCCTTAACCTAGATCACAAAGTTTTTCTCCTATGCTTTTATTTTCTAGAGTTTTATAGCTTCAGGTTTTACATTTAATCTTATGATCCATTTTGAGTTAAATTTTGTGTAAGGTGTGAGGTTAGGTCTAAGTTAACTTTTTTTTTTTGGCCCATGGATATCCAGTTGCTTATACACCCTTTTGTTTAAAAGGTTATCCTCCCTCAACTGAATTAATTTTGTACCTATCTCAAAAATCAGCCATGAATATTTGTGTATATATGTATAATAAAAATGAGAAAAGAGTAAAACCAGGAATTGAGAAGTCATAATAATCAATTTATAAAATCATAAATATAACTGGAAGTCCTCCACATTAACTTCCATGTATAATATAATGTTTATATAAACATAAGTAATACTAATATGCTAATTTGAAATTCACATGCATATTATTAAAACAAAACAGTAACCATAGCAACTGTTCAGAAATTAGGCCAACAGAAGATTTTTTTCAGGTAGCAGTATTTTATTACTGACATTGTTTGGAATTGTTAGTTCATGGTGATAAAAAACAGACCAACTTTTTGTTAGTTTTTTTATTGTTTTAAAAGTCTGTACATATAATGAGCCCCTTCATTGCCTGTGTCCGGGACAGGCTAGCAGGCTCTGGGTCTGGAGGGTCTGAGTGCGTGGGGCCTTCTCAGGGTGGCTGGACAGCTGTACTCAGCTGATAGTTCAATGGGAGCACCCGCTGTGGCCTCCTCAGCATGGCAGCCGCAGGCTAGCCAGACTTCTCACAAGCTGGTGCAAGGCCCCGTCTCGCTCCAGGGGTATTCTAAACACCCCAGGCAGGGCTGGAGTCAAGCTTTCTTGGACCTAGCCTTGGAGGTCAGAATTTTACTTCCCACACACTCTGTTGGTAAAGCAAGTCGCTAAGTCTAGTGCAGATCCAAGGAAAAGGGAAATGAGCCTCCACCTCTCAACAGAGGTGTAGCAAGGCCTTTGCAGCTGCCCTGCATCTTCTGAGTCGGTGTAGTAACTGTATTTAGGGGCACACCCCCTCTCATCATTGCATTAATTTTTGCTCCTCTCTCTTCCTTACCGATTTTTCAGTAAGTACTCAAGTCTGCTGGTTCTTTGTCTGTCAGGCCCTTAGAGTTTATGAATTGTGATTTCTGGATTTCTGATTTTTTTTGATTGATTGATTTTATTCATTTGTTTTTAAAGGCCCACTTGAGGTGGTGTGTAGCATAGCACAGGATAGGGGTACAGGCTCGGGAGCCATGCTGGCTGGGTTCCAATGGTAGGTGTGTAACCCGTCTGGGGTCCAGTCCCCCGTGTGTACACTGGGGACCACGATCACAGTCTCTACCATAGCCAGTTGTGTGCTAGTTAAGTGGTTTAATGCACATGAAGCTCTCAGAACAGTGTTTCTCCCATGGCGTATGCTGAACGAGTGATAACTGTTACTATTCCCATATGTCTGGACTGGGGTTCACTAGCCATAGCCCCTGAAAGGAAGATCTAATGACAAGTAGTTTAATTCAAGGGTGATCCCAGGAAACACCACTAAGGAAGTGAGGATGTGAAACAGGGAAGAGAAGGTGGCCAGTAAAGGCAGGTTACCTTCCTGGAAAACCAGAGCTTCATTCCATCCATTGGAGACCGGAGAACGCAAGGAGCCAGAACAAACATTCCTCTGTGATCTCACCCAAGGGGCAGAGCAGCTGGGTGTTCACACACCAACTCTTACCCATCGTTGGACAAAGACTTTTGCCAGAGGGTGTTAATTCCCTGATACTTCCTCTCCGAGTATGAGAAAACCCTCTGGCCAAGAGATACAGAGGTCAGGCCAAGGGCACGGAAAGGATAAAGCCCAACCTGAGGGGATATGGGATGGCTTCCACTACTCCATAGTATTTCATCTCTCCAGGATTCTAAATTCGGTTCCTGTATGTGTTGACCTCCCAGAACACTGACCAAATACAGCTCAGAGAAAGAGGGCAGGAGTTTTCGTAAGCTTGGAGACGGAAAGTAGTAGCGGAAGTGGAAGAGATGGGCACGTGACAGGGCCAGCGACATTGCTCGCCTGCCCGCATGGCGATCTTTGTTGTTTATTCACAGCCTCTCGTCTCTTGGGCTCTTCGTATTTATCCACTTTTTCTCTTAATATGTATTTTTTATTTATTTATTTTTAGTTAGCAAGTCTGGGATGCTTGCATAACATATGTGATTCTTCTTATTTTTCACTTTTTTAATTTTTTATTGTTGTTCGAGTACAGTTGTCCCCATTTTTTCCTCACCATTCCTACCTGCCCCACGCATTCCCCACCTCCCACCCTCAACCCCACCCCTCTTTGATTCTGTCCATGGATTCTTTATACATGTTCCTTGACAACTCTCCCCCTTTTCCCCCCCCACCATCCCCCTCCCCTCTGGTCAGTGTCAGTCTGTTCTTTATTTCACGATTCTTGATCATCCCCACTTTAAATGCAGAATAACACTGTTGCATGTGTAGTGAAGCAGGAGAAGCCCTCCTTACCAGCCAAGTGTGAATTTATGGCTGTGACCAGATCCTGTAGACTACACAGAGCATGCATGTTCCTCAAGTTAGTGTTCAGGACCCAAAAATACGGAGGAAGCTGTCGTAACCTATAGGCTAGTATTTCCAAATCAGGTGAGAGTTTGCAAAAAGTTATTTGAGATTGCTTCTGACCAGATAGTTACTCTACTGTTGGCACCTCTTATTCAGATATTCAGGGATCTTCTCAGAGAGCCACAATTAAACAAGGAGGCCATTAGACTGAGGTGGCTCCAATGGCACTGTGACCTATGTAAGCGAGCCCAAATCTAAGCCTGTCAATGCTTCAAGGTTACAAAATTGAAACCTAAGGACAGCCAATCACAAACAGCCAATTAGGCTTGCTACAGCCAATCAGTAATTTCCTTACGTGGCTTCCATCTTTTCTCTATAAATATCTGTCCTCAGCTGCTGTTGGTGGAGAACTCCTAACCACCTCTTGTTTGGCACTGCCCAATTTGAATCAACTTTTGCTCAAATAACGTCTTCAAATTTTTTTGTGCTTCAATTTAGCTTTTTAACAGCAGGAAGCGCACTTAGGAGAAAGTCTCAGGAGGGAAGGGCATTGTGTTTGGCTTCTGTTTCTAGCCTGCATCACTCTGGGTAGCTCTTGGAGCTGATGTGTGACCCGGGGACAGAGGATTTAGGGCTGGGCTGGGTGTCATGGAGGGAGGACACTGTCTCCTGCTGGAGTGCTTGGGGCTGAGCCACACTAGGAACATTTTTGACATGGTAAGCTCTTAAAAGAATCAAACCCAGAAGAAATCAGAGGAGTAGAGGGCATTGCAGATCGCTCTGTTTGGGCAGGCTGTGCCCCATGCTGGCCGAGGTTCTTCAGCTTGGACCCAGTCTCCTGAAACCAGAGCTAGAGCCTCATCAGAGGTTCAGTCAGCAAGGGTTTGGTGAGAGCTCAAGGAATACACCACTGAATGAGGGGCATGTACATGAAAACTCCCAAACTCAGGCCTGGGGGAGTTTATAGTTTTACAGGTCGAACGAATGTGTAGTCAAAATAAAGGTAGACTTACAAACACAGTAATTGTGGATGTGTATTTAGGGAGACAGATGGACTGAGGAAAGGGTAGAGTTAAGTGAAGGGAGCTGCAGAGATGCACGCACGTCCCTGATGCTGCCGCCTCCTCCTGCCTGGTTCTTCTCACGCAGGCTCTCGGGGAGGCTCCGACTACAGGATGATGCGCAGCCGCCCAGTGCTTTGGAGGCTACATCCCGAACTGTCGGAATGCATGAAGGAGTATGGCAATAGCTATTAAATGAAAATATCTATTTTCTCAGATTTTGATGGCCCTCTTCTGGAGACTCTATTTTAGGAATAGAAGCATCCATATGTAGGAACATCACATTATTTGTAGTGGCCAAAGTGTTGGAAAAAACTTGAATGTCCATCAGTAGGGGGATTGTTGTACTATTTGTAGAGCATTTATGCTATAGATTGATTATGCAGTTATTAAAGATGAATTGAAGCCATATCTATTAATCCAGAGGGGTACCCATGCCTGTTATATTTAGGAAAATGTTCCAAAAGTTGGAAATTAAGCAAAAAAGATGACTGCATGATCTTTATATCCCACTATAGCATTTTCTAACAAGCCAGTCTGAGGGGCATGTGGAGAAACTTGGTTTGACGTAATGCTTGCAGTCGACTGGGCCCAGCATTTTACATCTCAGTAATGTTTAACTTGTAGAAATCTAATAAGGTGCAATGATTTTTTTCTGTGTAGTAAAGGAGATAACCCCAAAGTTTATGATTTATTTCCCTGTAGGACAATGACCAATTTTATATTTAATCTAGCAGCCTTATTTATAGCATTCCCTTTTTCACTGTTTGTATAAGTCCAAGTTTCTCATATCCAAACTGAATCAATATTATCCTTCTGTGGAGTTCCTCATTAATGAGTCAAATGAAACTTTGACATGTGGCTATTACATTTGCGTGGAGATCTGTTTTAAGCAATTTGAGAATTAGGTCTTAACAATTGTGTTATGTGAGAAAAGCAAGTTGCAGAGTAATGTGCATAGATTATTTATTTAATGATGCAAAAATCCTTATTCATATGCCTGCCTGTTTGCACACGTTTGTGTGAGCACGAATGCAGGTGTGGAAAAATACACACTAACCCCAGCGAACATTTCTCCTGTTAACTGGGGGTGGGGTGTGAGGGAAATTATTATGATTTTATATACATTTTTATTTATTTATTATGTGAATTAAACATTTTAATAAAGAAAATTGAGGGGGAAAATTCTTTTAAAAGATTCTGTAAAAATATATCATCCATCTTAAATAATGTATATAATATGTTCATAATAAAAAGTTTATATTTCAAATGAAAAAAATTTCACAAAATTGGGGTTCTATTGTACTAGCTGCATCTAACCATGCTTGTATGAGTGATAAAACTAGTTTGAAATTTATTAATCTGCTTTTCTCTTTTCCCCTCCTGAATATAAAACCTTAGTTCCATCTAGTCTAGAAACCCATTTCCGTGGGGTGGAGATAGAGAGAAGGTATAGCAGAAATGTAGCTCCTGAGCTCAAAATTGCACCAACACCACAGTCTTGCAAGCCAGGCTACTGACAAGAAAGGGTTTTGTAAAGTCCTGTATTGCCCACCTTTCGGATGCCAGGGGGCAACTTTGGAGCATTCCATTTGAGGAGGGATGCCACTGCCTGGACATCTAGAACAATCTAGAACACAAGTCTTGCTGCTCTATGGTGGAGGGAGGGACAACGGGGTGCTACCTGTGGAGACAGTGCCCACTCCTGGATTGGACGAAGGTCTGAACCAGATTTGACATTAAGTCATTTTCCCTCTACAACCCATGAGGGTGGGGAGCTCCTGAGAAAAACCATATTAACTTCAGAGTGGGGAAGCTATTCCTCTCTGCCCACTTGGGCTGACGTGTGAGTTTGCTGAGGACGCCTTTACATTTTGGTGTTCTGTGCCCAGAGTTAGGGCAGTGTGCGGCATGGTAAACTGGGAAGGGCGGGGGCTTTGAAGTCAGCCCGACCATTCCCAATCATGTGTCCTTCGGTAGGTGATTTCTTGTGACCTGTAAGAACCTCAGTTAGCTGTCTATCTACGCCTTGTAAAATAATAACACACTCGCGTATAATGTGCCCGGTGCTGTGCTTGGCACAAGCGAGGCTGTCAGAAACAGTGACCTTCCTGTCTGTTAGGTGAGATGTTAAACCACGCAGTTCTGGCCAGAGTCTATAAAAGGGCGACTTTGCCAGCACAGTGCACATAATGGATATTGCCTATTACTGTTTCTTGGCTCAGGGAAATCCTCCACTATTTAATATTTCATAAGACATTTGTAATGGTTGCCACCTGCTTTATTAATAAAATGCTTTCTCTCATTAGAGAGATGAGAAAAGCTGACTGTACTCTGGGGTCCGGGTGTGCCCTGCTGAAATCAATAGGAGTTTTGCAGGGGCAGGTCCGTTGGGACTCTAAGTGTGTGTGACTGCGGTTTTGGTGGTCTGAAAACGTATAAGGGACTCCTTTTATGGAAATCTCTAATGGTGATATTGGCAGAGACAAAGGGACATGGAGGTTTGAAGTAATGATTTAGACACCTTGAGCAGAGTAATCTTTAAATGAGTGGCCTCTCCTACAGAGACCGCCTAGATGAGAGCCTGTTGTAATCCTCTGTGACAGTGTTTCCCTCTGCTGGGGGAGCTGGAAGTGCTCACGTTTCTATTGCCCAAATAAAGATTCTCCAATGTGAGAGGATTACAGCTTTCTAAGGAACAGCGCTCTGAAGAACTGAGTGTTTTATGTAGCCACCGAGTCTTTTGATCGACCCTGAGGCAGGATTGCGCAAACTGGCAATGCTCAGTGAAACAATGGAGATGCGTAGTGAGCCAATCAGATTAACATGTGAATAGTGCTTCAATTCATAAAGGGTTTATTGACTTTTGTTAAATGACCTCCAGATGTGTTTGCATTTTTTTCATAACTTATTACAACCCATATTATAATGTTTATATATAATACAGAGAATTCTTTGGGGATGATGCTATATATAATAAGCTGATCTACACCAGATGGCGTTAGGTAAGAGGCGAATACTGTTAAACCTGAAGGCCTGTGTGATGTAGGACTTTAAGCAATTCTCAAGCAAGTCGTAAAATACCAGATAGCTAAATTTTAAAAATGCACGTCTCTTCTAAAAGGGAAAGTTTTGCAGATTTAATTCGATTTTTATCTCACTTGTGTGAGACAGTTCTTGGCTGTTGGAGTTAGCTATTGCCACTGCAACTCAACCTCCTATGGATTCTATAACTCAACAGCAAGTGTGGACATCTGCAAGGATCACTTACCTAAGCTGCTAAACAGTCATAGAAGAAATCTTGCTTCTTGTGATGTGCCTATATTATGTATTCACGGAACATGTTCTGCTGCAAAACATATGGTATATATGCATATGTGTACATGCATGTATGTATGTGATACACACATTAGAACAACACTAATATAGGAGAGAGAAGAATCTCACCTAAAAATAACTGAAGAAACTAATTTAAGCAGTATATAAATAGAAAGCAATTTCAGATTTATTACAATAAGTAATATGGACAGATTACTGCCAAGAAAAACAAGAGAAGAGAGAAAATTCTGGAAAATAGCACAGTCGACAGAGAGTAAAAGAAGCTCAGTTTTCTCTTTGGTGCTCTGTGCTCTTCCAGTATCTCTGTGACAAGGGCTGACGGCCGTTGTTGGAGCAGCGACCGACTTCATTTCACGGGACTCATTCACAGTAAGAACTCTGGTCATCACCGTAACCCTGCTGCTTCCGTGGTGGGGTTTTCATCGTTGCCTTATAATCGACATGAGGTGTGCACAGTCCTGCTGCCCGGTAAATCCCACCTCGATGAACATTATCACTTTCACTGCTGCTTTTTTTTTTTTTAAGAAAAATACTAAATCAGTGCTTGAATTCTGAATTGACCAAAAAAGTGAAGGTATAAAGCCTTCCTATTGTATATGTGATTTTTTGATTTTATTAATGTAATGCTAGATTGAGATCTTTTCAGGCTTCAGCATTGTAGTAAGATAATTCCTCTGTGGGTGAAGGACTGCGACTTCAGGTGACTCTGGTACCTGCTCTGCATCCATGTCACTGCTGCCCCCGTTGGACCATCATCACTTCTCTGCTAGACTATTTCTGTATTCTGCTACCTGGCTTCCACGTTGGTCAGTCATTGCTCTCTGCAATCTGTTATGTACATCACGGAGAGAATGACACATGTATTGGAATGCACACCTGACCATTTATACCCAGAGATGGGCTCTGTGGTGAGGTGTTCCCAAGAGTTGGGGACTCAGGTAACACTTTGAGAGGGAAACTTTAATACCAACACAGATGATCAGATTGTAAAAATCCACATGGCCCCCAGGAGAGCCAGACTTCACTGCAGCCCGATGGAATGTATCTGCTCACTTATGGAGAACGCTGGACAGTGGTGGAAGCTGGCAAAAGGAGAGTGAGAGGTCAGCCCGTACTGTTGAGGAAAGATGGCCTCTTGGACACCAGCTATGCTGGTCCCATTGGCAGGATTATATTTGCTGTGGAAGTAAGCACTCCTGGTTTTCCTAAGGGACGTGAAGGCTCTGTCTTGCTGATGTGATGAGATGCAAGTTCAGTGCACTTGGTCTTCCCTTTCATCTTCCTCCTCCTGGCTCCCTTGCATGGTACCACTCCCTCCAGGAAGCCCTCTCCTCCTAGCCTGTGAAGTGCCCTCCCTCCCCTTTGACTGGCACTTTGCACACCACACTGAAGTTATATTTTGTGTGTCCAACTCTCCTGCACTATTTTCTTCTCCAAGACAGGGGACAGAGACAGCATGCAAGGACAGGGAGTGTGCCTTACTCATGTTTATCACTAGGGCTCAATACCAGGCTGTTCCCTCTCTGTGATGTCTCTCTTGTCACCACTGTGTTTGCTTTCTGACCAGCAGAGGATGAGAGTGACCGCAAGCCTCGCCAGGAGAGCCATAATTTTCATTTCCATTTCTCGTATCCTGTGTGAGAATGAACATCTTTTCTTAAAGCTAAGGGCCATTTTTTAAATCTTTTTTTTTGTGTGTGAATTATCTGTTCTTGCCTTTTACCCACTTTTCTGTAATGTTTTTGATCTATCACCCTTCATTTTTAAGAGTTCTTCATATGTTAGGGACATTAGCCCTTTAATTTGTTCTCAGTGTGTCATTTGTCTTCATTTTGCCTTTTTCCCCCTTCAATTAAGTTGTAAATTTTTTATGGAATCAAATTTGTCAATCTTTTAAAAACTCCTTCTGAGTTTTTAGTTATGGTTGGAATAGTGGTTCCTACACCAGGTTAATGAAGAGCTCAACCGTGATTTTGTCTTGTACTTGCAGAGTTTTATCTCTTACACTCAGCTCTCTACTCCATTCGGAGATGTGTGCGTGTGTGTTGTGATGCTATGAGGTGTGGATCTAATTTTATCTTTGTTTTCAAATGGCTACACAGTCATTCGTGTTCCATTTATGAAAAAGTCCACTTTTCTATAGTGAACAGAAGTGGCATTTTAAGTATCAGTTGTCTAGTACAGTTTCACCTAACAGCTTGCTGGTGTTTTTATTGAGAGGTTGAATAAATGTGTACATCAGCTTAGGGGCAACTGACATTTTTAAGATGTCAAGTCTTCCTATCAAAGAACAAAGAATGACTTTCTATTTATTCAGCTCTATTTTATGTGTTTTGGAGTCTTTTAAAGTTTTTCTAGTATAGGTTTTGCATATTTCTTGGTAAATTTTTCCAAGTACTTAAATTTCTTAGTTGCTATTGTAAATGGACTTTTTTTCTACCCTTATAAGCATCTCATTGATTATTGGTTGTTTATGTGAAGACTACTAATTTCCATGTGTTAATTCATAAGTTATTTGGAATAGGAAGTCACAAGAATATCATAATCTCTCATTTCATTAAATATAAATTAAAAGGTTAAAGTACATTTTTGGGTAAACCTTGACAAATTTAAATTTTACCTGAAAGAAGAAATATGTGAGAATATCCAGGACATTTCTTAAAATGAGGCAACACTTGGTCACTCACATATGAAAATAGTTTATGAAGCTTCAGCAGTTAAAATTGTCTGATACAATAGCAGCCATTTGGATCAATGAAGCAGAATTCAGATATAAACTTTTGTATATATAGGAAATAAATTAATGATAAAGCTTTCATTAAAAGTGCTAAGGAAAATATAAACTATTGAATCATATTGGGAAAGCTGATGATCATTTGAAAAAAATGGCTGTATTTCTTTTAGTTTCTGTGTTTAAATGAATTTAGATGCATCAAAGTTTTAATGACAAGAATTAAAGCCATAAGAATAATGGAGAAAATATAGTTGAATATTTTTATGATGTGGGGCCTGTGGAAACTTTTCAAAGCATGATATCTGATCCAGAAAACAAATGTCTATGAGCCAACAGCAACAACAGCTAAATATTGCAGCATATGTAATAGATATTGACCAGGAAACTTTTTTTAATTTTAATTTTTGCAGTTAAAGGTTTTGACTTTTGAGACTGCATCCAGTACTACAGATATCGAGTGCTTATTTTGGAACTCAGAGTCAAGAATTTGAACTTTTTTGCTGTTTTCTCCATTTATCACTCACTCTATTGAAGTCATACCTCATTCTCATGGCCCACTTTTAATGGTAGAGTGGCCTTGAGGGACAGGGGAATTTCCAAAGTAAAATAAAAACCAGCGGTAGATAAGTATATTGCTAATTTTTAAATTGCTGTTATAAATTGATAGGAAAAAGATAAATCCACCAATGCAAAAATGTACCAAAAGATAAAGATATTATTCATAAAAGAAATGAAAGTGAGCAGTAAATATATAAAACAGATGTTCCACTTTGCTTGTAATCAGAGAAAAGAAAAGCATATTAGGATGTCATTTTCACCTATCGTATTAAAACAGGAGAAAGAATATAATAATGTCTGTGGGTGGAAATCTGGTGTAGGAAAAACAACTTCCAGGTAGTAAAAACCAGCACTTCTGAAGAGGGCAATTTGGCACAGGTGACATAAATGTATAATGTATATACCTTTTGTTCTATGTTTAGGAATTTTTTTGAAGGATATAATCTGATTTCTTCACAAAAGCTTGTTTGAAGAGTTAATTGCAGCATTCTTCATAAGAATGAGGAATTGGGGATCAGTTGTGTATGTCGGTATCTGACAATAAAATCTTATCTAGTACAGGACACTATGCAGCTGTTGACAGTAATGATACAGAATCATCTTTGGTGATGGGAAAAATGTCCGTGGCACCGGGGAATTACAAAGTAAGGAGCAGAGCTGTGGGTGTCTCTTCGTGCAGAAACAGAGCCACGTGACCACTGGGCCTGTCCTCATAGACGGGGATATGAATGGCAGCCCCAGTGTTCTGTGAGGTAGCAACCTTGATAGCGCGGTAGTATTTCTTTGTTGTTGCTGTTTAAAAAAATCCATATATTTGTAGAGACAGATAACTATGATTTTAAATGACGATCTCACAATTCTCTGGGAGAAAGCAGTGATCGTGCTAGATGGGTGTGCTTGCTTATAAAGATAAGCCTCCTTCACCAGACCTGGGATAAGTGGAGAAGAGATAAAGAGAAAGAGCGGAGTTTTGCTGCCTGGGAGATTGAGTAGGATTTTGGGATTAGATGCTAGCCAGAGACAGTAGTGGCAAGGGGGAATGCAAGGGGCGGGGAGGGGCTGGGAGAAAATTTCCCTGGGGCCAAAACGGCTGTGGGACTTCTTTAAGAGAACAGGATGTGTAAAATGACATTGCACATTGATCTCTTTTCTCCACTGCCCCTCAGTTGTCGTCAGCGGCAGTCATATCTGCTGCACAGACTGCCTTCGGAAGCAGTGCAGGGGTGGGGTAGGGCAGTCCTGTCACTGTGAGGAAAAGCACAGGGCAGAGGTGTAGAAGCAGTCCACTTAGGGTCAGAGCTGAAACGCGGGCCTCTTACCAGTCACGGGGCCGTAGCGAATGTTGAGGTTAGATATTCATGGGAGTTGTTCATCAAAATAAAAAATGTGTTTCTTTTCCCCTGCGTTGGTGGAATTGGGGCAATTTTTTTACATCTCTGTGGGCTATTTACAATGATCATAATTATGTTTTTGAATTAGGAAAATACTATAAAACTATTTTCTTTTCAGCGAGCACAACCACGTAAATGCACTTAATGCCAACGAACGGTGTGCTCTTTTTAAAAAGGGTTAAGATGGTAAATTTTATGTTATGCACATTTTATCGCAGCTTTAAAAAGAAGCCTCATTAATGATACAAGACATGAATATCCGCTACAAATCCTTGTGATTTAGAGGATGAAAGGAGAAATGATGACATTGAAAAAGTGGGTCACAGTTTCTCGGGGGTAACTCCTGGGATTTTGTGTGTTGTTTGTTTTGGATTCCTTATAGTAGGAGAGAAAAAGCACTGAGTAGGCAAGAAAGTTCACTGTTAAAAAGCTAGAGTGTGTTACAAGGAAGACATGCATGGTTTTCATCTCACAGTGTGCATAGTTTATTTTTGCCCTTGTCACTGCCCATATATTTCTAAAAAATGCCACCAGGGGGCAGGAGTGTGCCAATGTCAGGTACCTGAAACAGCCAGGTTTGGGCGTTCCTTTCAGACCCAGTCCCCACAGAGGAATGTCTGTTTCTATCACACAGATTAGGAAACCGAGGCACAAAGTGAAATAAATAGTAGGCAACCTGGCATTTCATGAGTGGCAGAAGTAAGATTTAAACACGAGTCTCTGTAGTCCATCACTCAGGCCCTTTCAGGGCTCACCTGAGTTTATAACTATGATTTCCACAGGTTTTCAATGTTTTATGAGCCCCTGTTACTAAAGCCAGTAAATTAAACTTCAAACAATGAAATGAAAAGACAACAAGGGTGTTTACTACACGGATGGCATGGTGGGAGTTGGAATTATCGCGGGAAAGTCACAAATAGGAGCTAAAACTTGAGGGAAGAAACGAGGCTTGGCTTGTCCACTCCTTATTCTGAAACCTTTCTTTCAGAGTTTTTACTTGTGAAAACCTTGTTTTTTTTTTTCTTTCTTTTTAATGCCAAAATATGCCTTAAAGGTAGAAGCAGCAGGTGATGAAGATGTCTTATAACCACTGATAAGAATTTCTTTTATCACAGCAAAGTTTCTCAAATATCACTGTTATGGGCTGAATTGTGTACCCCCTGCTTCTCCCTGCTGCCCTGCCATCAAATTAACATGTTGAAGTCCTAACTTGCATTACTCAGAATGGGACTACATTTGGAGATGAGGTCTTCAAAGAGGTAATTGTCATAAAATGTAGCCATTAGGGTGGGTCCTAATCCAGTACGACTGCTATTTTTGTAAGAAGAGAAGATTAGGACACAGACACATGGAGAGGCCTGGGTAAAGTCACAGCAAGGGACAGCCACCTACAAGCTAAGGAGGGAGGCCTTCAGGAGTAACCAATACTGTGGACACCTTGACCTTGGACTTCTGCCTCCAGAACTGTGAGGAAGCACATTTCTGTTGTCCAAGCCATCTAGTCTGCAGCACTGGGCAATGGCAGCCCCAGCAAACTGACTTCAAAACACCTACCCTGAGAGGACAAAGGAGGCTTGTGGAAAATGAGAGACCTGTGAGTGATGGGGACAAGAAAGGAACACACTAAGGAAAATGTCTATACCTTGAGTTTCTTCTGAGAATAGTCAGGGCACAGGGCTGTCAAAAAGATGGCGTTGACCTTGTGTAATTTTCATTCTTCAGTAACCATAATCACATTACCATGTGAGCAAACCACACAGATTTTTTTGCCTAAAAGGAATGATTTTTCTATTCTATAGCCTACTGTGGTTACCTACTCATGGAAATAAATCAAAAAGGCAGCTGCACATTGACTGTGGATTCAGATGCTACCAGAGAGGGTTCTCAGACCCAAACCTTAAGAGTTAGACCAGTGACTTGGGGCTGAGTACGTGGCTTTTTTAAAGGTCTGACTGGTAGGTTTATGATTGTATTTACTTCATGCATATATCCCTGGATACACAAACAGAAGGCCCTAAAGCCGTCCAACAAATGTTATTAATTGATTAGCCAAGGAATACCGATTCTGATACCTTTGCCTCTGTTTTATGGCATGATAATGTTCTGTTGTCTGTTTGTTCTTTTTCTTCAGAGCTCTTTTTTAAAAGGATTTTATTTATTTTTAGAGTGGGGAAGGGAGGGAGAAAGAAAGGGAGAGAAACAGTAATGTGTGGTTGCTTCTCACATGCCCCCTACTGGGGACCTGTCCCGCTACCCAGGCATGTGCCCTAGACTGGAAATCGAATCGGTGACCCTTTGGTTTGTAGGCTGGTGCTGAATCCACTGAGCCACATCAGCCAGGGCTCTTCAAGGCTCTCGTTGCCTCGCCTTGCCTGTCCCCTCTCTCTCCTCCCATCTCCTTGTCCCTATCCCTTGCATGCTCTGTCATTGCTGTAATGCAATTTATAAATCCTTGCTGTTAATTTCACTCCCAGTGGCTATATGTACATGTGGAAAACAATTAGCATTATTATTCTTGGAATGTTTTCCTTTAAAAAATTTATAAGTGAAAAACTACATAAACAATCATAAAACAAAAGACAAGATTTTGCTTATAAAGCTTACCATGCTTTTTGGATGGCACTAATTTTACAGCAACCCTGCAGGGAAAGGAGACGGAGTTGATTTGCAGCTACTCAAAAGCTTTTTGTAATGCTCTTATAAAACTCTCTAAACAAAATAAGTATCAATTTGTGGAATTCCAAAGCCTTTACTCCTAAAAGCATATATTACACAGCTAATGAAGCTGGTTTTGTAGCAATGTTCTCTAGCACTGATCTCTCAATTTAGTACTTGGTGGGAAGAGGGACAGCAGAGTGCCAGAAATGACCTGTATCAGAAGAATAGGAAAAAGGAGAAAAGACATTTTGAGAGGAGGTGAAAGAGGGCTGGCATCGTGACCTGTAGAAGTGAATCTCCCTCCTCATACAAAATTGGGGACATGGGACCAAAGGAGGAGAAGCCAGGGCTGGCTGACTTTTTGAATCTAGAAGGTACATGGAGACAAGCTCAGGTGCTGTGAGCAGCAGGGTTTTATCTGCCCGGCCCTGTGGTGTACACTGGGAGGCTGGCCCCGGGGACTGAGCTACTGACCGCAGATGGATGCATTCATCCTGGAACGGGGAGAGCTCAGCACACCTACATCAGCTCTGGAAAGCTGGGACATGAAAACAGAAGCACATAGACAACAGAGTTCTTATGCAGAGGAGATTTCCCATTGCTGGCTTGAGCAGAGAGGGGGCCAGACAGCCAAGACCTCAGAATAACTTCTAGGGGCCAGGAGGAAACCCAGGCCAGCAGCCAGCAGGAAAAGGGGAACCTCAGTCTTACAACTGTGAGGAAGTGCGTTTGGCCAAAGGCTCCACAGCGCTTGGAAGCACTTCCTTCCCCAGAAGCTGTAGGTGGAAGCTCAGGTGGGCTAAGGGCCGAGAATCCGTTTGATCAGCATTAGGAAGGACTTCAGATTTAGATAACGATGGGAATAAGTGGGTGTGTTTAAGCTGCTAAATTTGTGATGTTATTATGCAGCACCGGAAAATTAATACAGTGACATAATACTGAAAATTCTTTCCTTTAGATAGTTTGATGCCTCTAAATCAGCCTCAGACTGGTCCTGCCTTTCACCTGCTCTTTGACTTTGGCACACTTCTGAGTCTGTCTCCTCACCTGCATAGCCGAAGGAAATAATGACTACCTCCTTCAGTGGTTTCTAGGTGAAGTGAATTAGTGTTAATAAGTTTGTAGTGGGATCCTTAGCATCTGGTGGACACTCATAAATGCCTTTTCCACTCTCATTCTTCCATGAGAGCAGAAACCACATGACTCACCACAATAGATGGGATGCAGAAGCAGATGTGAAGATCGCATTGTCTCCTATCAATGCAGACATTAAAGAGACTTGAAAAACAAACAAAGAAAACTTGCAGAAGATTAAAGAGACAAGGCCAATCTTCCCACGAGAGATATTTCTGTTTGGGAAACTATAGTTATTTTTAAAAAGGAAAATATTATTTATGTTAACATGTAAAAAAGTTTGTTATATTCATTTTTCAGTGAATTAATAAAAATCTAAATTTTCTCAGTTTTAATTGCCAGTATGGTAAATATCAAACGTCAAAAGCTCTTTGGTGTCCTCGACACTTTTTAAGAAGGCAGAGGTGTCCTAAAACCAACATATTGTGCTTTACCAGGGGACCCAATGTTCCTGGTACGTGTTCGTCCTCCGCGGGTGATGACAGGTGCTTAGATCAAGAGGTCTCTGGACAAAGGAGTTAGGAAGCACTTCGATGTGTTCACCTCTGTGCTACCCCATACACCACAAATTAAAGGGCTGAGGGATTCTGCAAATACACACACACTTTCGGTTTGCTTAATTCAGCAAATTCTCTACTTAAACTGCTCCAGGCCACCAAGTTAAGTACTCTGCCAGGGTTATTTTGGCAGCCTCTGAGGGCAAGGCTGAGGTGCAGGCTCAGACTGTGCGAGAGTAATCGTATTTTAATGGCATCAGAAAAGAGGGTAAGGATGCTCATACCAAGGAAGATGATTTTTTCCCAAGGACAAAGAATTTTAAAACAATGTCTACCGAGAGATCAACAGCGTTTTCTGTGCCCAAGTTCAAGGAGCAACTCTGGCCAAGTCACCGCTGCTGCCTTTTACCTACTGCTCTGTCTCCTTGCCTCTGTGCTTACTCATTGTGCCTCCTGCGTGCAAACTTACTGCCGCTTTGAAAAGTGAACATTTAAAAGATATCCTTTTTCTTTTTTTTAACTTTGAATGCACAACCGTCGTTTCTAGAAAACAGTTTCCTAAGCCATGGATATGCCCTCAGAAGATGAGGAATGGCTGGGGGAGGAGGGAGAGTTCGTTATTACTAATTCCCTGCTAATTCCTCATGCTGCTTGCGTCCTTGTTTCCTGCCTGTCCAGCGGCCTGGGCCTCAGGTCCAGTGCTGTCATTGTTCTGGGGAGAGAGCTGCCACCCGCACACAGGGAGCCGCGGGGTGTAGTGAAAGGTGTTACATGCTTTCCCTTGTTCTAGTCCTGTAACAGCTCAATTCTGTGACTCGAAAATCTCCCTCTCTGTCTTAAAATAGTCTGCAAAGAAAGCCGCCAAGCCGTAAATCATTAAATGTTGCCCCCCCCCCCATGGCTAAGGAATCTAAACATAACAAAGGAGGGTGCTGGGAATTTGAGGACATTCTTTCAGAGAAGAAAAGGGAATAGAATGAAGTAGAAAAACCTAAACCTGTGATTGGGGATTAGCAAACCAAAGGGGAGCTGGTGCTTTTTAAAGGAGAAAGACTGTTCTGAGAACGCCTTCCCAGGGCTCCTGACCCTCGCAAAGGACGTCTGGAGCCGGGAGGACATGAGCATCTCGGAGCTGGACGAGGGCTCACCTTGCTGGGCCCCACCCCGAGTCTCCTTCTCTTTCACAGTGACTGATCGAGTCATCCCAGCCAAGAGCTTGATAGTCAAGAGCAGTTTAAAATAGTTTTGGTCCGTCTGGGCATTTATATTTCCAAGTTGAGGGGCAAGGTCAGCTGGAACGGACTGGCGGGTCCAAACTCTGATGCAGGTTGTGTAAAACCTTTGGTGTCCCTGGCTTGGGGTCCAGGAGGCTCCAATGGGAGCCTCTCAAATGCCGTTTCCACTGGAAGGACCTACCTGGAGGTAGGGAATAAACTCCCGCAGGGTGGGCTTCATTCTCACGGTTTGGTGCTTCTGGTTTTCATTGTTTGACTCCGTCCGCACACGCTTCCTGACCGCAGGGTGTTGTGTCTGCTGGGCTCATCGCTGCGTTTCCCTCCCTGCACGTGGCACTGGCCCTACTCAGGAGGGTCTCAGGGCCTCCTTTATTAGACAGTGCCAAACGAGGCATTCAGCAACCAAAAGCATTGGTCAGTATGTATAAGATTAGCAATTTCCACTTTCTGCTTAGTCCTTCAGAAGGTTCATTACACCTGTGCAGTGGTCAGAAGGGTATCCATAAAAGCCTGCGGGTGTCGTGTTTCAACACTGCAGAAGGAACTCAGGGAGTTGGTTCCATGTCTTGTACATTAAATAGCTGAATGAGGATTACTTGTTTTCTTAATATAAGGATATGTTCTTATCTTGACCTTTCTGATGGGAATTTTTCAATCAAAGATCAACTATCTACTGATTCCAAATAATTTGGTAGTCAGTTTACCTCCTACACATTTGTAAGAGATGCAGTAGCTGCATACATATACAAAATCCAGTCGTTATTTAAAAACTGATATTAGCACAAGAACTGAAATAAAACTCAGTGTGCTTTAAGACCATGGGGTCTTTGTACTGATAGAAAATTTTAAAATTTAGAATGGACATAAAAGGTGCTTAAATTAGTGTTTCTGTTTTGTTTTTTAAAAGAATGCCCTATTTGTTAATGGATTTCTTTGGGGCTAGTTTCTTGGAAACATGAAGGATACTCAATTTTTGTCATCATTTGTTCTTTGATTAGTACATACTTTTCTTTAGAAAACAGACACTCAAAGTCTATTTTTCTTTTTGCCCTAGAGATTTCACTCATCTTTTCTATATTATCCTGTAGGGTTAGGTGCTTAGGTACATTAATTTTATGTTTCCTCTCAGAGTGGATTTAAATTCTTTTACTTGGAAGCCATCCCTTCTGGGAACGAGGAGGGCTTATCTTTGCTGGCCACGTGGATTCCTGTGCACTCTCTCATCCAACAGGAAAGCAATTTACACGCCAGTAATGCAGAGCTCTCTTGGGTTGCTCCAATAGTTGGTGAGTTTTCTGTTGCTTTCCCTTCTCTCTGTCTGGCCTGTCCCCTTCTAGCTGTTAAACACGGCGTTCATTCTTCATTCTTCCAAACCTTATTTACGATTTGAGTCTTGGTGAAGCTTTTCCTTTCCATCTTCCCCTTCCCCATGCCTTGGCCCAACCCTAGGCCAGAGCTCATCACGGCTTCTTCCCCAGCGTCTCCGCACCACGGGTCTGCCTCTGTTACTGCAGCATTCACACTGTATTGTGGCCATAATGTTATCTCTCCTCATCGCA
Source organism: Tonatia bakeri (assembly GCA_004024845.1). Lineage (NCBI taxonomy): Eukaryota > Metazoa > Chordata > Mammalia > Chiroptera > Phyllostomidae > Tonatia > Tonatia bakeri. The sequence goes on along the minus strand of PVIA01006560.1, from coordinate 5,259 downwards.
TTTAGCTTTCTAGGATCAAAGTTGCTGACCTCCCCAGTCTCTGCTCCTGGGTCTCCACACACAAGACAGGCAAAAAATGAGCTAATATGTGATGAGAACACACCTGATATGTATCGAGTGTTTAGTACCATATTTTGTCCACTCCAAGAGGTACGTATTTTTCTTTCACATGCAAACATCTCTCAAATCAGGGTGCATCTTAAAAGTTGCTGAAGTCTTAGGTGAAAAACAATGTATGCCGGCCACTGCACCAATTTCTTCATATTTCATTTCATCCTTAATAACCTAGTAAGGTAAGAACTATTAATATTTAGTTTGTGGGCAAGGAAACGGAGACTCGGAGGGTTTCAGAATCTGGCTCAAGGTCACCTTGCTACTGAGAGGCAGAGTGGGGCTGAAATGCCGCTGTTTCCATCACCCATGGTCTCGGTCACTGTCCTGGGGAAGAGTGGTCAGAATGCAGGAAACGAACATTTTTAGGAGCTCTCGTATATAGCAGCTCCTGAGCTAGGTACTTTAAAATCTCCTTCCCAGTGTATCCTCACAGAAACTCAGTGAGGTGGATGTTGTAGTCTCTCTATGGTAGACCAGGAAACTGGGGTTCACGTCAGGGAGCCTGTTGAAAGTCACGTAGCAGGAAGGACTGAAGCCAGGATCGGAACCCAGGACTGGCGGCTTCCAAACTTTCCAAAAAGCCTTGCCACACTTTTACTTTATTAAAAAAATTAATTCATGCCTCCAGTTATTAGGCATCTATGAGGACCTACTATGGACCAATACACCGATACTGTGATAACGGGCAGGGGTACAAGAGTGGACAGGGTAGGCAGCATGCTGCCTGCACAGAGTTAAAACGAGAAAAATAAAACAGACTGTTTATTTGAGAAAGGGGCCCTGGTTAGCTTTCCTGGAGGAAGTCAGTAATTGACCCCTCTGGTGGTTGAGGTTAAGGCGCCCTTCTTTGAGACAGTGTTACCTGGGGGCGAGGGGAGTTGTAGGGCGGTATTCTTCCACCTTGGCTACAAACTGAAATGACCTGAAAGGTCTTGAACTACACTGGTGCCTGGGCCCCACCCCCGAAGATTCTGATTTGGCTACTCCGGTGTTGGGCTGGGACATCTGCCTTCCGTAAAACTCAGGAGGGATTCCAGGGTGCAGCCAAGGTGGAGAACACAGCTTCAGAGACACGCCCCGTCACTGCAACTAGCCAGGGGTCCCAGATGGTGGGGCTGAGCCAGGGCCAGAAGAGCACTGATTTTGTAGGAATAGTAGTCTCTCTCGAGTCTTTGAGGACTGAGAGCGTGCCTGAACCCTTGACGTGTGTGCAGTCAGTTCACGGTCCCGCCAGCCCAGGGAGGAAGTCACTTGGGCTGCCCCCATTTGAGAGGCAAGAAGACTGAGGCCCAGCGGTGCACGGTCTGGTTCTGGAGGTTCCGATCTTAACTGCTCAGACGTGGTGCCTCTAAAACACAGGGTAACAGTAATCTTACACCACGAAGAATTGTAACAGAGGAGGAAACTTGACCTAATGGCAGGATATCATTAGTTAAATACCAGTTAATAACTGAGAGTGGCTGCCTAGGATATCTTTGGGCTCTTTTCATATATACATGTCCCTGGTCTTTCCTTTTAAGGAAAAAGCAAGACGGTTTCACAAACTAACCTTAACGCACCCACAGTAAGAATACAGACATACTTGGAAAGGGTATAGTCAGCCCTTACAAAGTTTTCATTTTCCACGTGGGTAACTTCTGCTATGTAACCATCATTAATGAATTCTGCTCTGTAACCAGAGTGGTGGTGCCCAAAAATGTGTCCCACCAAGTATTAGCTCTAAGAGTCGACCTCTGAAAGTGGGTTCCATGGTCAAACTAATTGAGGAAATATAGCAACATTGTTGCTCCCTCAAAGAATTTAAACCTTGGTCTCCACGTCCACCTTTAATAAGGACCTTGAATTCTGGTGAGCATGTTGGTGTCTCATGGCCCTCATATTTCACACCATCGGTGGGGGGTGGGGTGGGGGAGAGTGCAGTGGTTCCCCAGCATCCATTTTCTTCCTTCTTTTGGGGAGAGAACCTCTGCATTTTGGCTGGGCACATAGCTTCCCAGTCAAAGCCTACCTTTCCCAACTCCTTTGTGACCTGTCGTGCCTGTGTGAGTGTTTGTCCGTAGTGATGTGGGCAGCTTCTGTGCCACTTCTGCAAAGGAAATGGCTTGCTCTCTGCTTTCTATCCTCTCCCCTCCTAATTGGCGACTCACTTTGGACCACGTGGCCAGGACACACATAGGGGGATGCAAAGGAAAAGGATACAGGGTCCTGCGTGGTTTCGGGGACTAGCCCTCTACCTGTGAGTTGTTTCATGGACGAGAAACAAAATTCCATCTTGTTTGAATTGTTGCATTGTGGATGTCTTTGTTACAGAGCTGCTTAACCAAAACTGTCACTAATCACTGTCCTAGAATTCTCTAAGAATTTTATGCTTGGGTTAGCATAAACTTCCTGAATTCTGTGGGCTTTTCTTAATAAATGTTTCTAATGAGGAATTCCTAAATGCTTTAGAGGAAGCTAAAATTTTAGGTCAAATAACATTTAGAGTGAAGCTAAGTTGTTGACTTAAGATTAAAATAATGTACAGTCAAATCAAGAAACATTTGCTGAGACCGAGCCAGGTTAAAGGCTGCCCTTTCTAATGATAGAAGATGAGGTTTTAAATGACTCGTGTTGTATATAGTATCACTAATTCTTCTAAGTGTGTTTATACGTAAGTGTCTCAAGCTACTGAAATAAATGAATGATTCATATTAGCTTCAAAAAGAAAACCTTTGGGGTTTTTCTGCGTCTGTTCAGTATTTTACTTGCCATTATTTAAAGGCTTATTCAAGACATTTAATAGCAGACACACTGGCAACAATGTCATTTCTGACCTCAGTCAAACATAATAGGAGGGAGCAAATTGTGTTTTCCTCGGAAAAGAAAACCACAGCATATTTTCCTCCTGGAATAATTTGATTTCCTTTTGCTGTAGAAAGTCCAGAGCAAATGGCTGCAGTTCTGCCATGAGCTTCCACAAGCCGAAGCTGAATGTCTGTGATTTTACTTCCCTTGATGACTTTTCTGCACTAATGCTTGGGTTTCCACTCGAGGGCCCCTGATTACTGGATGTGCTGTGAGATCTTAATGTAACTGAGCACGCTTGGCTTGGCCCTGCTGTGGGGCAATGGCATCCTGCCGGCTTCTGTGATGGATGTGTCTAGAGCTTTAGCCCTGAAAACTCCAGTCTCCAAGGAATAGTCGATTTTGCCTCTGACGTTTATGAAGGACACCTGTGTAATGTCTGACCGTGGCCTAAAGCTCTGTATCTCCACATTTATCATGGTACCTGTGTTTACTGGCAAGCCGGGCAATGAGAAGGAGCTGTTTACTAATTGGAAATTGTAACAAGTTTTGACTTTTTCATTGCAACATCTGTGAAGCAGTATGAGATTTGATCGGTGTCTAAAAAAGTCTTTATTTAATTTACTACCAGGAGCAGATTGAATTTCAGATTCCCTTTGCTGGCATTAGAGTCAAGATAAATCTTTTATAAGGGTGTACAGAAATTCTAAAGAAAAAGTGAAACCGATGGCTTTTTCAACTTTCCTTGTTTCATGTTGGGCTTCCTAGAAAAAATAATCATTTCTTGGGAGAAAGTTTGAAAAATACATGTGCAGAAGGACCACAGAAAAGGAACCATGCTATTTCATATTTTTAGGCTCCTGAAGGCTTATTTTGATCCATTTCCTATTCTTTATTGAGAGATTTGCAGGTCATGTCACCTCTGGAACATTCGCACCCGGTTATCAACGCAAAGGCATGTGTGGGAATCCACTATTATTGCAAAGGTTAGCACAGAGTCACTGTCAACAAAACAGAATAGTACAATCCTCTCTCTTATAATTCCTTCTGAGAAGAGATTTTGAGCCTTTTGGGTGCACACGCTATAAACATGCAAAATGGTGGTAACAGATGATGTAAGGGGAAAAATGGATTTCTATAGGGTCCCTTTCTTAAAGCAAACAAAGACGTAGGTTCTACACAACATTCGTGGCGGGACACACCTGCTTCTGTGCCAGACCGCCCACTTTCCCTTTCCTCATCCTGTGTGAATGGAATCTTCTGAGCGCAGCACACTGCCCCTGAGATGGGCTCTCAGCCCATTTCAGACGGTGGAATCGCAAACCTGGGTCATGTCTGTGAAGCGACTTTGGTGAAAAGCTTTAGTGCCACCACATAATGAGTAAGTGCTCAAAAAAAAAAGTTTTTGATCATGATATCTCTTAGATTTTAGGAAAAAAAAACACCTTTCTTTCAACTGAATAGCTTTAGGTTGCATCTTGCTGTTAAGCAAACCGGCCAACGGCCTTGACTCCTTTCTGAACTGAGGTGGGATTTTCTCACCAAATAAAACAAAGAGATCTGCTCATCAAGGCAACAAGCATTTGCTCTTCAACAAGGTTTCAACAGAGCATTGGCTGGGCTTCTGACCTCAACTGTGTTAGCGGCCACGGGCACAGGGGAGGTCTCACGAACTCCAACAGTTCAGGTTTTACTAACTCGTGAGAGAGCCTTCACCTCCTGCAAACTCCCTGCCAAGTATATTTTTAGGGTGTCTTTTGGTGGGGCATGTCTCCTTTGTACTCAGAAATAGCTCTTCTGCCCAATGGTGGCCCCCATCTGAGAGGATCTCTAAGAGTGGTTACTGCCTGCTGTCCCTTCTCCTGGAACCCCCAAAGCTGCAGACTGGAGGGGTCAAGCACAGCCGCATGTCTGGCAATCGCCTGGCCCAGAGGCAGGCTGTGCTTCCCACAGAGTCGGCAATATCTTACTCATTTACTGCCTTGGTGCCTCCACAGTGCCCACCATATATAACAGGTTCTCAAGAGAGGTTGGGCAGGCACATAAAAAGGGCCTTAGACTGTGTCTCCCCGGTTCCTTTGGGAAACCAGTTTTGGGGTTTGTCTGTCTTCCCATGTTGGCCTGTAGTACCGCTCTGTAGAGCTCAGACACGAGTCCATGGGTCCTGAGCAGGGTAGTCAATGTGCTGTCCCCTTCAAGTCCCAGGTGTCTCCCACAGTGTGCCTTCAAGAGCCCTACGCCCCGCAGCCACTCTGCACCCCTAGGCAGATCGGTTTGTATCAATAGACACCCGTGGGCTGCCACTCCCTCATCAGACATGCTCAGGCTGTGTGAGTCCCAGCAGAGGCAGCGACTGTGGCT
>PVIA01006559.1:0-95849 GCA_004024845.1 Tonatia bakeri | reverse complement strand
TTTGTTCAAATAACTTTTCCACTTGTTGTTTTTCCTCTTCCCCTTCTGGTACCCCTATAATTCGGATGTTGGAACGTTTAAAGATGTCCTGGAGGTTCCTAAGCCTCTCCTCATTTTTTGAATTCTTGTTTCTTCATTCTTTTTGGTTGGATATTTCTTTCTTCCTTCTGGTTCACACTGTTGATTTGAGTCCCAGTTTCCTTTCCAACACTATTGGTTCCCTGTACATTTCCCTTTATTCACTTAGCATAGCCTTCATTTTTTTCATCTAATTTGTGACCAAATTCAACAAATTCTGTGAGCATCCTGATTATCAGAGTGTTTTGAACTCTGCATCTGATAGGTTGGCTGTCTCTTGGTCACTTAAAAAAAATGGCTCTGGGGATTTCAATTCTGTTTGAGCCATCTTTTTTATTTTTTATTTTTCTCTGCTCTGGTTGCAGGTGTTATGTATGGGCGGTGGAGCCTTAAGTGTTCACCAGGGCAGGGCACCCCAGTCGCTGGGTTGTGACGTTGAATGTGGGGTCGGGGTCCAAGAGGGAATTATGGCGCCTGCTTCGTTTTCTCTAGGACTTCTGTCCCTTTTGCCGCTTCCCACAGTAGATTGGGCCCTTCTGGTGCTGGCCCCCGGGCGGGTGGCTTGTGCACTTTCTTGGACTCTGTGGGTTTCCCCGAGGAGCCTCCTGTGAGGCTGACAGAATCTCCCAGCCTCAACTCCCACAGGTGTTTTCAGTCGGTGCTCTTAGGGTTTGTTTCCCAGCCCTGGGGCCCTGGGTTGCGCAGTCTGTGTTGCTGCCCGTTTTCGCTTAGTTTGCACACGAATGTGTGGCTGCGCCTCATTGGGTCTGCTCATTGCCTCCCACACCCAGGGTCTGCCACCGGGTTTGCAACTGCCGTCTGCACCCTGTGCGCTCGCGTCTGCCAGCCACCGCTTTTTCCTGCCGGGACCCCTCAATCCCTCTCCGTAGGCCCCCGACTCCACCCCTCCTTACTGGTCTGGATGTGCGGTAGTCAGACTTCCGTTCAGTTCATTTCTCTCTGTTCTGGTTGTTTCTTGTTTCTCAATTTTTGTGTGCCTCCATCTTGGCCGGAAGCTCTGGGCTAAGTTCTTGAATCAAGTCACAGGGCTACACGTGCCCGCCTTTCTGTCAACTTGTGCTTATCCCTCTGACTGTTGTTAATGTGTCTTAGCGTTTTAAACAACGGAACTTGGGCTGGGCCACATGGACCACCCTTGGTGTGGGGAGCTGGTTCTCAGGGAATTCAGGCTTCCCTGCACCCCTCCTATGCACAGCAGCATGTCACCCATGGTTTTTGGAGAGCTGCCTGGCATGGGACATGACCATAGAGTTTCTTTGGTTTGCATTTCCCCAGCACACAGCAGATGTTTGCCTTAGCATACCACATATGCTCCGTCTGAGCAGGCCAGACATGGAGACTGTCCCAGGCACGGCTGCCCCAGCTTCATCTGGCTGCAGCCTCTGTGACCCCCTCTCCAGTGCTCAGGCTCCTCCTGGCCAGAGACTTCTCTTTGGCATCACAGAACTTGCAGGTGGAGTCTGAATTCCCTCACAGTGTCTGCCATTGTCGCACAAGCCTCCTCTCCACCAGCCATATGGTCTTACACGTGCTCAGACCCCCTTTAAAGTCCCTGGTAAGGTGCAGAGTACTTGGCAGGTGCTCGGTAAATATCCCCCAATCGGAGAGGTTCACGGAACAGGAGTTGAGCTCTATGGCCTCTTGGCATTAGTATTCCAGAGGGACTGAGGGGCTCTGGACCTGGGGTGGCTTCTTTAAAACCTCTCTATTTATATGTATGTCTCCCCCACCGAGAGTTCTGCTGAACATGAACCTGCCCTGCCCTGTGTGTCCCAACTATGGGACGGTATATGGCAGGGGTAAGAGCTGGCTCCTCTGGGGGGAGCTTTTCCAATGGACTATTTACTCAGCAAATATTTACTGAGCAAAAGGGGAAGAGGAAGGCATTCCAGGGAGAGAGAACAGTTTAAACAAAGCTAAAGAGGAAGGAAAACCAGAGGTATGTATGGGCTGTGGATAAGTAGTGGAATTGAGTAGATAAAATCTGGAAGATAACAGGAATCCAATCAAGAAGTCATTGAATTCTTGGCCAAGGGGTTTAGGCTTGTTTCTACAGCAAGAGGGAGTCAAGAAAGATTTTGAGCAAGAGACAGACATCATCAAAGCTGCTCATTAAGAAAATTAATTTGACAGTAGTGCCTAGTCTGGACCGAGGAGAATAACCGTATAAGGCAGATAGCCATGATGGAGTACTCACCCTGTACCAGGACTGTGTCAAGCCCTGTGTATATCCACACACTGCCTCCTTCAATAAAAGTAATAGAGAGTGCATTTAAGACTCAGGGCCTGGCACATGGTGTTTTCCACTCCTCACAATTGCCTTGTGAGTTGAGTTTTGTTATTGCCTCACTTTTACAGATGATGTCTGAGGTTCAAAGGGATTAAATATTAAATGCTCAAAGTTAAATGGCAATGAGTGGCAGAGCCAGGATTTCAGTTCAGGCTGGTCTGACCCCAAAGCTGGTTCTTAAGGGAGGGAGCTATTAGGAAGCAGTTGCAAAAGCCTTGACAGTTGGTGATGAATGGAGGAGGAACAGGAAGGAAGGACAGGAGAAAATGGATGTGCAACTGATTTATAGGCACCTAATAGTCATGTCATGGCAACAGAGAGACAGGCTGAGAGAGGACATGGTCCAGGATAGAGCAAGGTTAACGCATGGGAGAACAACAGAGAAGTGACATTGTCCTGAAAAGCAAGAACGTAGAACTGGGAGAGAAAAGCAAGAACACAGGAGGCGAAGTAAGTTAAAGGGATTCAAAATATGTTGAATTTGATGTGTTGATGTTGATAGAGATATCCTACAGGCATTTGGGAAAATTATCTTATTCCTTACACCCTGTTCCCCACTTATAATTTTTTATTCTTTAAAAAAATTACTTAAAAATGTTTATTGTGGTAAAATATGCACATCAAATTTACCTTTAACCATTTTTAAGAGTCCTTTATTATTTTTTTTTAATTAGCATACAGTTGACTTCCAATTTCCCGCTCAACGTATGTACAGAGCTTGGAAATCATCGCTCTATTTTAACAAGTAAAAAAGCTGAACAACAGAAAAATCAACAACTTTTCTTAGACTCAGCAGAGTGCTGAGGTCACAGGGCAAACTCCTGCCCTCAGAGTCAGAGAAGCAGACAGGCAAACACAGAGTCGCGACTTACCAGAGCAGACACTCATGAGCAGAAGGAAGCTCTGTGGGCACCAGCAGCAGAGCGGGAAAGCCTGAACTCCATTGACAGATGGCTGGGGGCTCAGTGCGAACAAGTCTGAGTTTAAAACTCCCAGGGGCGGGGGCAGATCAGTCATAGGGGGATCCCCAAGCTTTGTGAATTTTAGCCCCAAGAGCTCTACCTGGTTCTCACAGAGAAAATGCCCTCAGGCTTCCAGCGGTGGGAGGGGGAAAAGGGACAGTGTTAAAATAAGCCAGAGACAGGAACAGAATCACGGAAGTGGAGATCACATGGAGGGTTATTGACAGAGAGGGGTTGGAGTGAGAATGGAGGAAAAGGTACAGTGAATAAGAAGCATAATTGGCAAGTACAAAATAGACAGGGGAAGGTTAAGAATAGTGCAGGAAATGGAGAGGCCAAAGAACTGATGTGTACAATCCATGGACATAAACTAAGGGGGGGATGCTGGAGGGAGGGGGTGCAGGGTGGAAGGAGATAAAGGGGAGAAAAAAATGGGACAACTGTAATAGCATAATCAGTAAAATGTAATTTAACAAATAAAATAGGCCAGAGTATTCTGTTTTTCTTAACAAGGCCTGTTTTCAGGAGAAGCTATTACTATTTTACCAGAGCCTCACCTGTTGAGGTTTTCGCAGAGCTTGATCAGCCTAGAGAAGGGAACACCCACTCCAGCCCACTCCAGCCATCTCGTCCCACCTAAGGAGAGAGAAAACTGAGAAGCACTTGTGAAGTTCCTGCCTAGACTCTCTGAAAAACTGAGACCTGGTCATAGGACTACAGAACACTTCCCTTCCCCCGCACCTCACCACACACCAGTAAGGGCCTGTTTGCCGAGCTCCTTTTCCCAATATACCATGTCTGGCGTTCAACAACAGCAAAAACTTACAGTGTCAAGAGACAGAGCAAGCATAAGAACCAGACTCATCCAAGGCAGAGAGTGTGGGAATTATCAGACAAGGATTTTAAACAACTGTGATTAATATGCTAAGCACACTAATGGAAAAAGTAGACAGCAAGCAAGAACAGATGGGTAATATAAACAAAAAAGATGGAAGGTCTAAGAAAGAATTTTTTAAATGCTATAGGTCAAATACACAGTAACAGACATAAAGAATTCACTCAGTGGGCTCAATAGTAGATGAACATTGCTGAGGGAAAATCTCTGCACTTGAGACTATGTCAATAGAAACTTCCAAAACTGAAAATCAAAGAGAAAAAAATACTGAAAAAAAAATGAACAGAATATCCAGGAATGGTGGGACAACTATAAAAAGGGTTATATTTGCATAATGTATGGAATCCCAAAAGAAGAAAAAGAAAAGAACAGAAGGAATATTTGAAGCAGTCATGACTGAGGACTTCCCCCAAATCAATGTCAGATGCCTAACCACGGATCCAGGAAGCTTAGAGAATGCCAGGGAGGATAAATGCCCCAAAACCCACACCTAAGCATATCATATTCAAACTACATAAAAATCAAAGATGCAAAAAATCTTGTAAGAAGACAGAGAACAAAACACTCTGCCCATAGAAGATTAAGGATAGGTATTAGCTCTGGCTGGTGTAGCTCAGTGGATTGAGCCCTGGCCTGCAAATCAGAGGATCACCGGTTCAATTCCCAGTCTAGGACACATGCCTGGGTTGCAGACCAGGTCCCCAGTAGGGGGGCACATGAGAGGTAACCACACACTGATGTTTTTCTCCTTCTCTTTCTCCTTCCCTTCCCCTCTGTCTAAAAATAAATAAATAAAATATTTGATAAAAAAAGATAGGTATTAATTTGACTTCTCAGGAACCATGAATGCAAGAAGACAATAAAGCAAAATATTTGAAGTGTTGAGAGAGAAAGAGAAAAAAAAATCCACCTAGAATTCTGTGCCTTATGGAATTATCCTTTAAAGGAAAAGGGAAATAAAGACTTTATCAGACAAACAAACATTGAGGATATCCATTGCCAGTAGATCTGACTTGCCAGAAATGTTAAAAGACGTTCTTCAGAGAGAAGGAAAACAATGTAGATTAAAAAGTCAAATCTATATTTTAAAATATGGAAACCATTCAAGAAGGAATAAGTTAGGTAAAGTTAAAGTTGTTTTAGCTATTCTAGTTTAGCTATCCTTTGCTTTTCTGTATAAATTTTAGAGTCAGTTTATGTATATCTACTGAAAATCTGCTGAAGTTGTGAGTTGACTTGAGTTTCATTTATCAGTTTGGAAAGAATCAAATCTGTATCCTATTGAGTCATTTAATCTGTGAACATGGTATGTCTCTTCTTTTATTTAGGAGATTTCTTCCATCAATGTTTTGTACTTTGCAGCATATAGAGCCTGTATATGTTTTAGGAGATTTATATCTAAATATTTCATTTTAAGCTATTGTAAATGATACTATTTTTAATTTGAATTTTGGTTTCCAATTTTTATTGCTAGTACATATAAATAGGATTTTTTATTTTATTTTTTAAAGATATCTGCTCATGTGCATATTCTTTTTTTTAATATTTTATTTTATTTTTTTTATTTTTAGTGAGAGGGGAAGGGAGAGAGAAAAAGAAGGAGAGAAACATTAATGTGTGGTTGCCAGTTAGGTGCCCCCTTACTGGGGACCTGGCCTGCAACCCAGGCATATGCCCTAGATTGGGAATTGAACCAGTGGCCTCTTGGTTTACACGCCTGTGCTCAATCCACTGAGCTATGCCAGCTAGGGTGAAATATGATTGATTTTTAAGAGTTGACTTTACATTCTGCCGTCTTGCTAAACTCATTTATTGGTTCTAGGTTGGGTATTTTTTTTGTGTGTAAGTGAATTGTTTGGGCTTCTCTGTAAATAAGGACAGTTTTCTTTTTTCCAATTCATATGCTTTTTATTTCTTTTTAGAATTATAAACAGATGTTGAATTTTGTCAAATGCCTTTTATGTGTCAATTGCTATAATCATGTTCCTTTTTTTAATCAAATGATGTATGTGGGAATTACACTGATGGGTTTTCAAGTATTGAACAAGCCTTACACTCCCTGGATAAACCACTGGCATGGTAGTCTTATTTTTTTTTAAATATTTTATTTACTTATTTATTTACTTATTTATTTATTTATTTTTAGAAAGGGGTGGGAGGGAGGAAGAGAGGGAGAGAAACATCAATGTGTGGTTGCCAATCATGTGCCCCCTACTGGGGACCTGGCCTGCAAGCCAGGCATGTGCCCTGACTGGGAGCTGAACCAGTGGCCCTTTGGTTCGCAGGCCGGCACTCAATCCACAGAGCTGCATCAGCCAGGGCCCAATCCTTTCTTTTAAAAAAGATAGAACCTAAGAAATGATAAGGATCCGGCAAACATCCCAGTTAAGACATTTTCTGGATTCTGAGCCAGTGGCATCTGCTGTGAATTGGATATAATTTCATTTATGTTTTGCTCCTGAATCCAAAATATAGATGGTAGTAATGTTAACTGCGGTGATAACCAACTTTTGTAATCTCACTATTTTATCGCCAATTGATAAAACTAGTCTTCCCTGCTGACCCATTTTCAGTGATAGACACAACAAAGATTGACATTTTTCTACAGCTGCAGTCTCAACCTGATCTCCTTTCTTCTTCCGTTTCACGGCCACACCTCGGATGGGACAAAATCTACTGACCAGGCGAGTTAAGGCTTCTGTGCAATTCAGCACTATGGAGATTTCTAGAGGATTTAGGGCATTTCTGCTTCCTTCTCCTCCAGAAGGGCGTAAACACAGTCGTGTCCCCTAATCCAGGGTGTTATTTTCCATGGTTTCCGTTACCTGCAAGTCAGTTGTGATCCAAAAGTATTAAATGGAAAATTCCAGAAATAAACAATTCATAAGCGTTAAATTGCGTGTGGTTCTGAGTAACGTGACAAAACCTCGTGCCTCCCAGCTCTGTCCTGCCCAGCGTAGGATTCAGCGCTTGGCCCAGCATTTCTGTGCCTTGTGGGCCACCGGCCTCACGTAGTCACTCTCTCAGTTACCGGGTCCACTGTCATGGTGTCTCTGTGCCGGTTTCCAAGTCATGCTTATTTTACCTAATAACGGCCCAGAGTGTGAGCGTGGTAAAGCTGACTCAGAATATGCCAAACTAACGTGAGAATTGAAATATGCCTGAGAGAGGCCGTACAGTGCTTCCTTTAACTGAAGAGGCATGTATGTACAGGAAAAACACAGTGCAAACAGGGTTTGGTACTATCCATGGTTTCATGCATCGCCTGGGGGTCTTGGAACGTGTTCCCCTCGGATAAGGGGGGACGACTGTTGTTCAGATATTAGGTCACCATGTCACCCACCTGAGGCCCCCGGGAGAGGCCAGCCCAGGTCATGAGTGTGAAAGCGAATGAAGGAGAAATTTCCCACCCGGCAGCCCCTCTCCAACTGAGGGGAGAAACGGGCTAAGAGTCAGCTATTCATGGATTTTGTCTCATTTTAAAAAAATGATTTGAAATTTTTCCTAAGTATTCAGTTGACATAGTCCTACTGTAAAGGGATGTCTGTGAAGTAGAATAGGGGATTAAACAATAACTGCGTTCAAAGAGTTAAAACTCGTGTGTGCTTGTTACCCGCCAGGGCGACTCTAAGAGCTTTCATGTATTAACTCACCCAATCGTGACCCCCAGTGAGGCAGGTGCCTCATCGGGACCTCACCGGGAAACTGTCGCAAGGGGGTTGTCCAGTCTCGAAGCAGCGTTTTCACTTTTGTGGCATAGACATCTGTTGCTTAGATCTTTTATGAGTATGCATTATTTTCATCATTGAAAATTAATTTTTCTTCACTCACCACGAAAAGGTAACATGCACTCACTGTAGAGTTTTTACAACATGAGAACAAGCTCAAATGGGTAAAGAAAAAAATGACCAGTAACCTCGCCCCCCAGAGGACGTAAGGCACTTTGCTGTTTACTTTCTGAGCTCTTCTTTCTTTGGCTAAATATATAATTTGATGTTTGTGACCGAACCGGTTCACTCTGGAGCGCTGTGTTCAAAGCTGCCTTTTCAGCAGGCAGCTCCATCGTGGCCAGGATTCCACATCACTGTCCAGTCGCCCGCCTGGTTGCCCAGGGTTGCCTTTGCCATATTTTTGTTGCCTCCTGCCAAACTTTCCTTTTGCTATAGGAAGTGGAACAGGGTGGTTAATTGAACATTGAATGTGGCAGAATAGCCTGATTGATAAGTCAGCCATATCTGGTTTTCTTAGCTGTGAATTCTTTAGAAAAGAATGCAAAGTATTTTCCCCACACCCTCCCAGGAGGGCGGCCAGGGCTTACGTCCTGGAGGTCAAAGCGGATGGAGCTGGTTTTCCAATGGGGAGTGCAGCAGCCTCACCTGTGGGGTAACAGCTTTCCTCTGCAGCAGAGGGCGGGGCATCGCCAGTGTCCACAAGTGGCAGCGGTTGAGATCCCACTGGAATACAAACACCCGCCCACCTCTCAGGATGTGAAAACCTGGTATGGAGATGGCTGTGAGGAGGAGGCTGGGGGGAAAAAAAAACCACTAGGTGGTCAGCTGCTGGGAGAGGCCACTGTGAGTGGGCAGCTCAGCAGCCTGCCTGGGGAAGCAGTTCCCGCAGACAGGAAGGGCCGGCCTTCGAGCTGCCATGGGAGGAGCAGCCACACTGGCCATCTGCGCTGATCAAGGACCAGCTGCCCCAGTTCCACAAGATCCAGCCCTTTGTTTACGAATCTGGGGATTTCTGGTTTTTGTTTTGTTCTGTTTTAATTCAGTAAGCCAAGGGAGAAAGCCCTAATAATGGTATGTGTTATTAAACTTCTCACCAGCTTGGAAAAATAAAGAAGGTTGGTCGGCATTTCTTTCCCATCCAGTGTCACGGCGCTATTCATTCCTTCCTTATAGGCAACCCCTCGAGGAGCATTCACGTGGCTAAGTCTGTGTTCCTTCTCCATCACTGGCTGTTCATTCCAATGTCCTCTATGCCTTTTAGGGGTGACAAGTTCTGCTGGATCAGCCAGCTCTGTGGATTAAGGGACCTGACCTGGGCCAAGACAGATAAGGGTGGGGACCCTGGTTCTGGTCTTTAGTCACTGATCACTAATCACTCGCTGGAATCACTAATGTGCTTTACACTCCCAGCGAGCTTCTTCACCTCCCTGTGCCTCCCGGCTCTGGGCTGGACAGATCTATGAACCCGTAGGTCTTTGCCCCTTGGAAGCCCTCGGCCTATGGGAAGTCTAGACAAACTCCCTGGCAGATTAAATGACATATCCATGGAAACCATAAGCTGGTCAATATCTTCCCATGTGCTCCAGTCAAATCGGACTGTGGGCAATGTTCCAGAACGTGCTTGCACCCCCAGAGTTTTTGCTTTGGCTGTTCCCCTAGGATGAGCTCCCCTCTCTTCTGCCTGTTGACAACCTAATCATCCTTTAAGATTCAACAAAAACCTCTCTCCTCAGGGCGTATGCCTTTGATGGCAGCGAACGGGATGTACTTTGCAAGCTCCCTGCAGGCAGAGGCTGGGCCTCATTCATCTCTGTGTCCCCCACAGGACCCAGGCCAGGATTCTGCAAGTGAAGGTGCAGCCAAATGTTTGTGGAGCTAAAAGTGGGCCCTGGGCCTCGGCTTGGATGGAGTCTCAGGCTATTTCAGGCCTTGGAGCGGGAGGGTGGTGCAGGCAGCGTTGGGGCTGTGAGATGAAGGGACTGGCAGGAATGAGGCTTCAGTGGCTGGAGGCCTCTCTGCACCCCCCTCCTCCTTGCCTGCCCCACCCCCTCCTTGCCCAGTCCCTACAGAAACAGGAGACACTGTGTACTTGGGACAATCTTCCATCAGACTTGGGCCCTTTGGGACTCTCGCTCCACCCATTCCATCCCCAGGTCCCTTCACAGAGGGCAGGGGTCCAAGTGGGTCTGTAGGAAACGGTCAGAGGGGCTGTGGGGAGAGGCCAATGTCCAAGCTTCTGGTCCCTGACTTGGGCTCCGGGCTCACTCTTGGTCTAGCATGTGGTGTTGACTCTTTGTCTGGGCTCCGTTTGGAGCGTGGAAGGACCATGAGCTCATGCTTCAGGCTGAGGAGCCTTCCCTCACCGCCCAGAATGGGACACGCGCTGAGGGTGGGGATGAGGGAGGTTAACCCTTTTCCGGGGCAGGAGGCCGGGCTGGCACTGGGTCAGGTGGGGCCTTCAGCCCTCTCAAGGCTGCCCAGACAGGAGCCCCATGCGCCACCGTGGAGCAGAAACGAAGTTTCTGAGATCGGGACAGATGGACGTGAGGGACAGCCTTGGGAACCCAGGTTGGCCATAGGAAACACTAGGAGGGTGAAATGGTTAATGGCTTGTTGAAAAACAAGGAGAGTCCCTCCTCCAGGGGCCCAGCTGGCTGGAAAGGCAGGAATAGAGGCTCCAGGAGTGATGCAATGGGACCCGCCCTGCACACCAGAGAGGGTGAGGAAGGCGGGCTCCCGCCCAGCAGCAGCCTCTGCACAACCAACAGCCCCAACAAACGGGATACGGGTCAGGGCCTCCGGGCCAAAGCAGGCCAGACCCTGGCCACCCAAGTCTGCCTGTCCCACTCCATCCAGCCCCCGCATCTTCCTGGTCAAGGCAAAGCCTTCTGCTAGCCCTCAACAGGGTGCCTCATCACCAAGGCCAACCTGTCATCTCTGCCCGTTCCAGGACCAGTCCCAGCCCTAGGCGCGGTGGCAGGTGGGGGTGGGGTGCTGTGCCTGTGAGGAGCATGCACAGGCAATGCAGTGCCCGATCCTGGCATACTGGCGCCTCCACCTCACCAGCCCACTCTCTATTGTCTAGGGACAGGGTATCTGCCAGGATCACAGTATTCCAGAAACTTCTAAATGACTCAGGGCCATTCCAAGGGTAGATGTGTTGATCTGCACTCAAGATGGACCGGTGTCCCCACCTTAGGCTCTGGCAGTCTCAGGGGCAGGGAGAGCATGCCATTTATTTCTGAGAAGGACTTTGCAGGGTGGGGCACAGGAGAGAGCAAGGAGAGAACCCCTCTCTGAGAAGGTATTGGGAGCACCCACATTTTGCGACAAAGTCCTGCTATTGACTCTAAGCCCCATGAGGACAGGAACTGTGTCTCTCTTGTGGACGGCAGCCCCCTGGCATCTCGCCCAGCTCCTGACACAAAGCCGGCGCTCAGTAAATAACTGGACGACAGAGACCGAGCAGAGGCTGAAGGCCAAGGTCGGTTTCACAATTTCAGCAGTCAGTCAGCTTTTGTGGTAAACTCCTCACCACACACACACATGTACCCACAGACACAGAAAAATACACAAAGGAACACAAAGAATCATCAGGAGCAGACTTCCCTGGACATGGTTCGTAATTCCTGGACGCCTTCTCAGCCTTCACTTTTCCTGCCGCAGCTTTGATAACTGAAGAAAGATGCACCAGGAGTTCTGGTACCAGCCAGAATAAAGCATTTGAGGACGCTCTGAGGGGCTGCTGGACAAACAGGAGCCAGCCCTGGGGGCCGGGCTGGGGTGGGCAGTGGCCAGCAATCCCGGCCCCCCTTTCCGAGGGAGTGCAATCCCCGCGCAGACGAGTTCCACACCAGCAACGACAGCCGACAGCCGCCTCCTGCAGCCAGCGGGGTCCTCGCTTCTGCTTGTGCTTCTGGGAAGTGGGGCACCGAGGGATTTCCAAATGCACAACAAGAACTCCTTTCCCTCCAGATTTCTAGCACGATTCACGTCTCAGGAACTTACATTTGCACAACAGTTGTAACTTGTTCAGAGCTCTTTTGTGGTCATTATACGGTGAGATGGGACCATCTCCAGCCCCAGAAGAGCTGTCACCCGGCTTTGCACAAGGAAACACAGGCCCAGACAGGTCCAGGCCTCCAGGGGCCAAGCGGGGGGCAGAGTCAAGACTCAAGGCCACATCTCCGTCTGCCCAGAGGCCTGGCTTCCCTCCACAGTGTGCAGCCTCCCCATGAGTCAGCTGTCATGAGTTCTGGGGGCTGCACCTCACGTCCCCTTAGCAGGGGGTGTCTAGTTTGCAGCCCACGGGCCACATGTATCCCAGGGTGGCTATAAATGTGGCCCGACACAAAATAGTAAATTTATTTAAAACATGAGATTTTGCATGCGTGTGTGTGTGTGTGTGATTATATGCTGCAATATATTTAATGTCTGACAACTCTTCTTCTTCCAGTGTGGCCCAGAGACATCAAAAGGCCAGACACCCCTGCTCCAGCCACAGTGTCCCCGCCCCGAGGCCCTGTGTACAGCCTGGACACCTGGCCCCACAATGGACATCTTCGCAGCTTCTCTCTGGCAGGACCTGGCGCTGTGACTCAACCTGGTCTCCTTTGCCTGAAAGCTTTTCCTCCTCTGGTTCCTGCCCCGACACACACTCTATTTATATCACGCTAAGTTGGAAACAGCTCAAAGAGGAAAACAATAGGAAAACCACTAAGCAAACTCCTATGGTAATGGGAGGGAGCAGCTGGGACACTCGGATGAGTACCTAAATGATCTTGGTGTGGGGTAATGTGTTTTGAAATGTTGTGATTTGATCAAAGTGGAACACAAAATGATGTGCTGATGGCAGGTGTAGCAAAGTGAGCATCTGCATAAGAACCAGAAGTCGACTTAGATATACAGAGATATTTCTTTTGTCCTCATGGGGCTTTTTTTTTTTTTTTTTTTGCCTATTAAGATTATGCTCAAAACAATAATACATAGCAAAATAAATAATAAATATCATCACAAGCAGAGAAGGAGGAGTCTTTCTCCATCCCCAGGGGACTGCCCAACTTCTGGAAAGGGCTGGAACTGCACAGGGTGGGGGCTGGGAGGCTGGACGTGGGGAGCCCAGAGCTGTGGGAACGGAGAGGCAGGCATGCCCGGGGAGCCAGTGCCCAGAGAGCCGCAGAGCTGCAGCCGGGAGCCCCTTGGGGCCAGTGGGGCAGATTAGCAATGTCAATGGTGCCTCCCAGAGCTGGGCACCGCGGCAGTTCTGAGGCAGAAAGAACATGGGATGTCATGCAAGAGCTCCTGCAGTCTTTCTGCACCTTCCATTTCAGAGGACTGAGGTGGGACCAGGCCTCCAGGAGGTGGAGGGTGTACAGACAGCAGCCTTGTTCTGGGAGGGGGCGGGGTGGGTAGCCTGCAGGGGGTAGGAGGGTGTGAAAGGCACCAACCTCAGCTCCCAGGGAGACCCAGGGACAGTGTACTCCACAGACAGATCAAACTCAACCTGTCCTACCTGGAACCCTTATCTCAGCAGCTGTTCCCCCCAACTTGCTCCTCCTCCTCTGTCCGCCATCCTGGTAGCTGGCACCACCATCCATCACGGCTTACCAGATTCTGCAGAACTGGCCCTGGCTTCAGCTCCCACTCCACCCTACTTCACGCCCTATGCCCCACCCAAACTGAAATATTTATGGTTCCCGTAAGATGCTGTTTGGCCGCCCTGCCCTTTCTCAAGTGCTATTCCTTCAGCCTAAAATCCCTTCCCTACCTGGCCCAGCTGCTGATCTGTCAAGGTCAGCTTTCTGCTCATCCCTTCATCCACCGCCCACCCCGCCCAGGTAGACAGCACTGCTTCATTGTTCTCTGCAGCCCGGTACCCAGCACTGCTCCTGCTGCATCTTCAGTATTTGATGCATGTTTTATGAATAAAAAGGATGACTGTGAAGGATAATTTTGGGGGTAGACAAAAGAGTGAATTTGATTAACCAGACCAAGCCCACCACATTCTGGTGACATTTCCTGAGTCATCTCTGCCCTCCAGCCACTCCTTTCTGGAGCAGCTCAGGGCTCTTTGAGGCCTCCCTTGCCCCCCTCCCTGCCCCCCCCACCCCGTCTCCACCACACTCAACAGGTACGCTGGTCCTTGGGTCCCTGCTCTTCTCACACCTGGCCCCCCATCTCTGGTCTGAGTGTGGACTGTGCTCCTCAGGGGAGTGGGCCCTGACACACCCCCTGAATCCGTGCAGAAGTGCTGAGTCAGGCAGGCAGTACGGTGGCCTGAAGACAGGTCAGGCTTGTCACCCTAGAGAGGCAGCCTCCTGCGCTGGGCTGTGCAGGGTCATCTAGGAGTGGTGGGGAAAGCGTGAAATGGCTCTCACTGATGTTATGTCATCACGCTCTCTGGCTGGGTGAGCTCTTTGAACTCCAGCCCACACAGGGTAGGAGGCATGACAGTCACCTATGTCCTCTACAGCAGGCTGGTTTCCTGGAATGCCCTGGGCCCTGGCCTGCTGTCCCCACCCCCCTTCCGGCTGAAGCACTCCCAACACCCTTAGGTCAATCTCCCAACCCACCCCCACCCCCTGTAGTGGGCAGGCCAGCCAGCCAGGTAAGTGGAATTGGACCTGGTGGTCTCTTTCTTGGCTCAACCTGCAAAGGTACTGCTGCCTCTAGGCCTGGCCCTGTCTTCCCTGTCCTTAGCCGCCACACAGATGGGCCTCGTGTTTGGGAAAACCTGGAATCCAGTTCAGGTTCAGGAGTAGAAGGGAGGCTGAACCTCACCATCTGAATGCTACCCTCTCTGAT
The DNA here is from genome assembly GCA_004024845.1 of Tonatia bakeri. Classification (NCBI taxonomy): domain Eukaryota; kingdom Metazoa; phylum Chordata; class Mammalia; order Chiroptera; family Phyllostomidae; genus Tonatia; species Tonatia bakeri. The sequence continues at coordinate 81,068 of PVIA01006559.1, read as the reverse complement.
AATGGGATTAGAGATAAAAACCCAAAGGACAGTCACACCTATGCTTTTATTTAATTCTTAAATAAGCAAACTTAAGCCATGTGTTTTCCTTTTCACAGGATGTGGAGTTTCACCTCTGCCCCAACTGGCTCAGCCTCTGCTCCCGGAGCAGGCAGCTCTGATCCCCGGCCTCTGACGACAGTTCCTGCAAACCCACAGAATGACAGCTCCTTCGGGCCACATGCCTGAAGTGCCCGGGGTGGGCAGGCGTGGCTCCCGGCCCCAGCCAGGAGAGGAATAGAAAGGTTCCAGTCTGGCGCTGCTGGCTGAACCTAGTATTCTGGTCCCCATCTCTCTGTCCCTTCTGCTACGGGAATAGCCCTGAGAGAGGAATCAAGGGGCTTGAAAGAGTGGGCAGATGAGAGAATCCTAACAGTCAAGATCGGGCTCTGCGGAAGTAGGGCATCCTTCCAGGCACTTCCTCGGGCTGCTTCAAATGGACGGCCGCGTGGGGCCGGGTGGTTGGAACATGGGCTTCTGTGACTAAGACTTCTGGGGCCCCAGAGGCAAGGGTTTCACACTTTTCCCAACCTGGAACATAAATCAGTGGGGAAAATGTTGCTTCAAACCACAACTTCTTTCTCTAAAGACTTGACCCTGTCAGAGACCTCAGGATATAAAAAGGTGGGCTTGTGGGGGAATTTAGGGAAAAAAACATTGGTAAGATTTGAATTCTCAGCACAGCAGAGAGGAATCTGGCTTCCCAGAGTCAGTCAAGGAAGGGAGGTAAGAAGATGGGGTATAAAGGGAGTAGGAGGGGGAAGGAAGTTGGATCAGCACAATGGGCCGGGGAGCTTTGCGCGGTGGTGTGACCAGTGAGCATTCCCAGGTGACTGGATAGCCAAAATAACTTTGCAGAACATTTCAGAAATGTGACTTTAAATCGTTTGCTGTGTGATGTAATCCCTCCCCTGTGGCCAACAAATTTCATTAAAAGTTCTGCTACATGTTACAGCATTATTTTTGTGGTTGTTTTGGAATCAGGGTGGGGGGTGGAAGGAACGGGGCTGTGTTCCCTTTGAGAATTGATGGCAGGAACTAAAGAAACAGCCACAAGACCAGAATACTGAATAAAACTTCGATGAAGCAGAAAACTAGAGCCAGAGGTAACCACAAAATTTGAAGCCCCCTCCCTTCCACCCTCCCACCCACCCTGTAATTCACAGAAGTGCTGGGGAGGGCATTGGACTTTCCACAGGACACAGGAGTTCAAGCCAAAGTCCTTTGCATTTCAAAGGACACACTACCTCAGCTGACATTAGGTTACAAATAGGCTTTGCCTTTCTGGCTGGACTAAGTCTTGCAAAACATAAAATGTATCGCACTGTCTTTACTATCCAGGGCCGAGCATAGGGACAGCACACAGTAGGGCCTAGTAAACGCATGGGGGTGGCCCATGGACGCCCTGGGCTCGGCACTGACAGCAGAGAGGAATGTTTAGGTTGGTGATGAGGGGCGGACTGAAGCAGGAAAGCCGTTTGGGCTGGAAACTTCTCCCCCCACCTCCATCCTCCGACCCAGTAGCCCTATCCCAAAGGTCAGAGAACATCAGCTCCGCGGTCTAAGGATCTGTAAAAGGCAAGGCCCCAAGGGGAGACAGTGGTGGAGGAGGTCACACAGGGTTGGGCAGAAACCACATTGCTGAGTCTGCCCACCCTTAGAGAGTCAAGGAGGCGAACACTGCCCCTTGGGAAGGGGCTTCTGATCCAAAGGTCCTGGGGCAAGGGAACTGAGTGAGTGAGTTGTCTTGGGCCGCAGATGTTTCCTACGAATGGCCGCAGGATGAGTCGTGTCGGGGCTCCGGTCTTTGCTGCCAAGCACCCACCTTACGCCCTTCTGAGGCCTTGCTGGGAACCCCCACAGCCCAGAGACCGCCCCAGTTCGGGGCATCCCTGCATGAACCACGAGCCGCTCCCAGGGCTGATAGCGCCACCTGGCGCCGCAAAGGCTCCAACTCATCCTGCGAGCTGGGAAGTACAAAGGGTGGCTTCGGCCTCAGTCCAGCGTAGTGACGTAAGGACCGAGTGCCTTTTCTCCCCGCCCCTTCCCCCTCCCCCCGAGCTGCCAGTACCCGACGTGGCGTCACCGCCGTCTACCCTTACTCTGCGTGCGTGTGTGCGTGCGGCGGAGGTGGTGGCGCGGAGGTCCGCGCTGCTGCATCTGGGGCTACTGTCGCCGCTATCGCTGTCTGGCTTCCTCGGACTGCGGAGCCGACCCGGTGCGCGGCCCAGCACCTCGGCACCGGACGCGGCTCGGCAGGGCGCCCGGCGGGAGAGTGGGCGAGCGCGTGTCGGAGGCCGCCGCGCGGGCGCGCGGGGGAGCGCTCGGGAGGGAAGGAGGCGGGGGCGGCGGGGCAGCAGCGGGCCCGGCCGGCCGGGGAATGTCGATGCCTGACGCGATGCCGCTGCCCGGGGTCGGGGAGGAGCTGAAGCAGGCCAAGGAGATTGAGGACGCCGAGAAGTACTCCTTCATGGCCACCGTCACCAAGGCGCCCAAGAAGGTGCGGGGACTCTGGGTGGCGGCGGAGGCCTGGGTCAGGGCCTCGCGGAAGGGGCGCGAGCGAGTCCCGCGCTCCAGCTAGGTCGCGACTTCGGGGGCAAGGGATCAGGACAACTGGGATGGTATAGGGTGGCGAGTAAGCCGTCCCAGGCCTACCCCGAGCTGGAACGGCCGCCCCTGACCTCACTTTCCTTTGTCCCTAGGCCCTAGTCCTCCGGGATCTTTTTGAAACCCTGCAGGGCCGGGCCTTGAATTCGCCGCTGACTTTTCTTAGATGGAGGGCCTCGAAGATGGGAGTGGGAGGGGTGAACCAACTCAGCTGACCCCTGTGACCAGCCCCAGGGGATGGGGGTGTGCGCAAAATCTCCCCAGGCGAGTGGGCAAATTTGGTAGAGCTACTTTGGGAGTAGTGGCCAGTTTATTCAACAACTGCGTGCTAGCCGGGAGGCAGGAGAGAAAAATGCCAGGAGTTAGCTCTTCTAGGCAGGTGAAAGCGATGAGGACAGCAGGAGAGTAAAAAGAAAACTAGGATTTTCACCTTCTGCGGGTGTCCACCTCTTCACAGATGTAAGCAGTTAGCATTTGGGGGTTGGTGACGGCAGGCACTGTCATGGATACAAGTTGATCGCTGTCGTGTGAATAGATCACTTAGGCATCCTGGGCGAAGGAAGCTGGGCGGGGTGCGGGGGGTGGCGGTGGACGGGTGGGTGGGAAGGCACGATTGCTCATTCCTAACTGTCTTTAGGGAGGCAGAACGGGTCTCCTCTATTGTGCTGTGGGTTGAGCTCAAAGGACATCCTTCTGATTGTCTCGTGGAGATTAAAGGGCGACCTTTGGAACTTTCATTCCGACTAGCTCTCAGAGTGGTGGAACCGGGATCGCTCTGGCACTGGGAGCCTTTGCTGCCAGCCACATCTTTCCTTCCACATACCTGGCACGCAGGCAACAGCGGACGGGAGAATCTTTGCAGACCCGTGAGAACCTGGGTAAATTATTTCCCACCCGTTTAAAAACAGTGTTTCAAGGCCACCTCTGCCTGTGGTGTTAGATGCGTGCGGTGCTTGCATGCGCTGAATGGAGCCAGGTTTGCAGCACTCCTTGTAGTCCTTGAAGCTCCTACACCTGAACCAGTTAAGCTGTCCTAAGTGGGAGAGATGACTTTTTTTTTTAAAGGAAATTAACCCTCCAGAAATCAAAAGCAGTGTTGAAACGGCAGGTCGCTGTTGTTGTGCTTTTGCTCCATTTTCCCACGAACTTAAGATCTCACCAATATAGTGCCTTTTAGAAGGTTGTGGAAGATCCCTTGATTCCAAGGACCTGATTAACCTTGTTTTTAGCGCACTCAGTTCAGCAGACTGCTTCCTTGGGGCAGTGACCCTTCAGTAATCTATGGTTTAGAGACAAGCACAGCCTTTTATAAGGCGAATGCTTAAGGGAGGTACCTGCGATGAGCAGGGGAAGCCGGAAGCCCTGGTACCCTAACTCCGTGAACTTGTCCTCTCCCCGGAGCGAGCGTGTCTTTTGTGTGGCTGCTTAGGGGCTAGGCACCTTTATTCCTACTGGCCTTGATTTTAATGAGCCCTTATTCTCACAAGTTCCACTGTTAATAAGACAAAGTTTGTATTATAGATCATAACTCCATAAAGGCAGGACTGCGGAGCACCATTGTATGCATTGTGCCTGGCTCTGCCCCTAGTGGGTACTCAGCTGTTAATTGCCCACCTGGCTAACTAGTAATCCAGATATCTGCGTGGCTGCTTACCAGGAATAACTATCCCTTTTCCTCTCTTCCTCCCTGGAGGAATATTGCTCATGTGTATTATTGTCAGGCCAAGTGCTGATGATTTTAGAGACTCATATTCCTTTAGCTGGCGGAAGCGGCCTGGGCTAGGAATGAGGAAAGAGCCCATAGAAGTTTCCATTTGCTGGCAAATGTGTCCCCGTGTTTCTTATTAATCTTGCTGTCTCTGAGATTTATTGCCTAGCACTTACACAACACTATATTAAAGTGCTTTATGATAACTAATTACCCCTCCCCTAGTGATGATAAAAGGCATTTGTTTAGTTAATGAGTGGGTTGAGGACTAGTCAAGGTCATGCAGCAGCAAGTCCTTGGTGATCTGTTTTTTTCAGAACTTCAGCTGAATTGGACATTATGACCGGAGGCCCTTTTGTGCCTCTGCCATGTGTTGGTACTGTGAGAAAGCATGAGAACAGTAAGAGAAAAAATGTGGCTTGGCATCTACTGAACAGTGTGAGGAAAAGCCCTCTTCCAATGGTGCTGTCTTTTACCTGTGGCGGTTCCAGCATGTCTGGAGACCGAGGAATTCTTGGGTCATTCCCAGCTCCAAGGCCCCTTGGGAAATGAGGGGCATTTCTGATGCCAGTCAGAGGCTGTGGGTTTCTTCAGGGTGACCTTGGTGGTCCTCAGATCAGTTGTCACTTTGGGGAAGAGTGGGTGCCCCTTGATGAAAACCGTAAGTACTGAGATTCTTGCGCTGTTAATTGTAACATACTCAGATGTATATGCCTCAGGGTCTGCCGAAGTGCTGTGTAGGTAACAGGGCTTGCTGGTGTGACTCAAGGCTTGACCTGGGTGTCAAGAAGCCAACTAAATGGCTGGCACCTTGAGCAGGTGAGCTTCTGTGCTTCGGTTGCCAAATAAGTGCTTTTTGTTTGCAGCACGTGGAAATAGGCATGGGGGGGGAACCAAGATAAAGCAAAAGTAAAAGAGGTCTACTAGTATATTATACTCTGTCTTTTTAGTGGTCATTCGAGCTACTTCTAACACAGGACTTATATGCTATAGATAGAAAGTCCAAACTGTAGAAAGAAGCAAAAAAAATACGGTTAACCCTGAGGGCTAAGACCATTGAGGAGGCTGACCATCACATGTCACCCTCAGCTTGCTGGTAGCCTGAGGGTGAAGGCAATGCCAGAATTACAGTCTCGCTGGCAGGCACAGGAAACGGCACATCCCCATTCCTCAGGAAAAAGACTGGCGCCAACACGTTCAGAGGAGACTGGTGGGACAGTGGTCATAGCTGTAGATGGTTCACATGGTGAGGCTTGTTCACAGTGGTGGCTGCTGATTCAGATGGTGTGACCCAGAAACTTTGGGTGACAAAGGAGCCCTTTAGTTGTACATTGTAGCACAACTAAAGGGGATCCTTGTTCCAGCAGAACCTAACAAGTCAGCAAGTCAGCTTGCTCGCCGTGACCACTGGGTGTTTGTCCCTCTTGTCCTGCTCCTTCGTGTCCTGGAGGCAATAGCAGTCCTCGTGCCTTTAGAAATGGACATGGTGTCAAGTTGATTTCCCTCCCAATAAGGTCAACCCAAACCTCCAGCTTGTTGATGAAACTTACTAAAATAGACACATCTCTCTGGAAGGCCTATCAGGATGTTCGCTCTTCTCTGCACTTCTGAACATTTGGAGAGACTCTTCAGAGGAGTACATTAGGAGTTTGCCCTGGAATTTGTCAGTCAGACTTTTACAAGCAGCACAAGAGGGGCAAGGAGAGAAGGAACACAGAAGAGCTTACTTTTGCTTGTAGGATGTTCTTTATGTGAATGAAAACTAGGTATCCAAGGGGCCAGCTGAGCTAGGAAGCATACCAGGTAGACGCCAGTGAGAACTGCTTGGATGCTCACGTGTTCGGTGGAATCCAGGGTGTCCCCCTCCTCTTCAGGTCTTGTTACCGAGTTTGCATCAGTGCTTAGAGTCCTTGGGAAGAGATTTAACAGGCTGGCGTTTCCTGTCTTCTCCACATCATTAGGATCTCTTGATTCTCTTAAGAGCAGCTACTGTTCTGGTGGGGTTTGAACAAGAGTCAGATGTGTAAGAAGATCCTATCTTGTTTAGATTTCTCTACAGATACGGATTACTTCTCCTTTTCTAATTTGATTCTCTGTAGTTAGTTAGCCACTAGTTTCCATATCCTGTTATCTAAGTTCATTAGATGTTTAGCTTGCGACAAGAGACCAGTCTGTCCATTGTCTGTATCCCTTGCTGACAACATTACAAATGGGGACCATGGGTTTTATCAGGAGGGCATCATTTGCATCCAGTGTGTGTTGCCCAATGTGATGTTCTTGTAAAGTTGTTTACAAAGTTTTTAATGTATTTTGGTACATATGCTGTAGACCCTTGGCTGCCTGGGACCCTGATCAGTTTACTTTGCCACCTCGTGTGGTTATATAGATCTGTAAACAAGCACGTTAGTGCTGTCTCGGGCTGTTATTTACAGGAACTAGCCAGTAAAGGAGACTCACTTATACCTATCTGCTTATCAAGTTTGGGGATCTGATTATTAAAATTTTATAAAGAAGGGTGACCCTTATTATTCTGGCTATAGTCATTCAGAAGATGTCACAGCGAGGTGGGTCAGAAGCATCCCCGTCACGTACGAAGAACAACACCTTCGCACTGACCAGAGTTTGTTTCAGCCTGAGATCTGAGAATCCCGAGTGAGAGACAGATTCCGGCCACAAGGTTTCCTCCGGACTCCGGTCACACCTCGCATGCCGGAGGGAGTCAGAGATTCGCGTAGACTTGGGTCCCCTCTTCTCTTCTGCTGTCACACCTCCTCTGACTCGGTCAGGGGTTCTCTTGCTGTCCTGCTGTTGGTTGGCTGTTATGTGAAACTTGTTTAACTTTCCCTCTTTGTTCCTAAAACTGAGGAGTAGTACACTGGGAGTCAAGTTTACCTTCAGTCTCTACTGTCTGGTAGACTTGTGACTTTAATGTACTGGATGAGTGTCTTAACTTGTTTGAGCTTCCCTCCCTCCCTCCCTCCCTCCCTCCCTCCCTCCCTCCCTCCCTCTCCCTCTCTCTCTCTCTCCTTTCATTATCTGTAAATGACTATTCACTCTCATTATTGTGGAACAGTTTTACTGGGTGCACAATTTTAGATTGACAGTTACTTTTCTCAACACTCTGAAGGTTTGTTTTCATCATCTGCTGGCCTTAATCGTCACAAGTAAAAGTTGGCTGTCTTTCTAATCGTTTCCTTGCAGGTGATCTGTCCTTTTTATTCTGGCTACTTTTAAGTTTTTCACAACTGCATATCACTGTGGTCAAGGGCGTGGACTCTGAGCCTCCGTTTTCCCATCTGTATAAGGAGCAATAGCGCTAGCACCGCGGCATCGCTGGGGGGATCGGCACTCAGTCCGTGCTCCTTAGTGTATTCACTCCTGTGTACTTCGTACGACCACATGTCCTGGTTCGCCTGGCCCAGCTCTGGCGTACACCGCTTAGCCTAGTATGCTGTTCAGTGAGTGCCTTCTTACACCCTGAAAAGTACCCTGGTCTATTTGAAATGTCCTTAAAGAACCCAAGCAAAGACGTTTCTGCTGGAACGTCTTTTCAACAGAAGGAATGTGTTCCCTGACAAAAGCGTTGTTTTGTGTAGTGCTGACACCTTGTGAACACTGGAGTAGTTGTTGGTTCCCAGGCAGCACCTGGACAAGGGAAGACCAGGCGCTCGTGCTGGAAGTGGGACCAGCTCTGCCTGACGGCTCTGCGCACCACCCCTCCCCCGCCCACCCCCATACCACAGGATGCTTAGAACATGGCTGTCGGTCAGACACTGGACTGGCTGAGTCCAGGAGCTTATTTCTCCCACCTGCAGTAGTTTGGGAGCCTGAGGTAGTTGGTGTTCTTTGTCCCCCCTCCCCCCTTTGGGATGCTTCTCAGCCTCTCGAGACACTCCTCATCAGCGCCTTGAGGGCTGGCCTCAGGAACTGATGCTCACTGAAGCCAGCAACTGGGGGAGATCTTGTGCTAAAGCTGTGTTAAGGACTGACTGATCTCTGAATGTTACTCTTCGCCAGTATCTCTTGACCAGACACATGAGGGCGAGGACCACACCTCAAGCACATGTGTCGTATGTCGTGCCTGCATGTGATACCTACCATCAGTCCCTGGTTTCTGAGTGAAATCTGTGGGGTGGTCACCCCCGGAGAGAGTGAGCTGGGCTCACTGGGTGGCCGTGGCTCACTTTCCCCCTCAGTTGGCCGGGCTGTTCTAACTTAGACTTCTCCCACAGGGTGATGGTGGAGGACCAGGAACTGCAGTGGGAAAATGACGAGAACCTCCAGCATCTTGGTAGCTCCCTCTGTGCTGCTAGAAGTAGGTGAGATGGGAGACTTGAGAATACATGGCCCCCAGCTTCTGAGCTCAGTAGCATGAGAACTGCAGGGCAGGAGGCTAGAAGCTTAGGGATATCCTTAGACATAATGGAAATGGTAACTTGAATTTCCCATCAACTTTTTTTTTTGAAAGATTTAATTTATTTATTTAGAGGAAGGAGAAAGAGAAGACGAGAAACATCTATGTGAGAGAGAAACATCGATTGGTTGCCTCTTGCACGCCCCCAACCAGGGACCTGGCCCTCAGTGCAGGCATATGCCCTGACTGGGAATCGAACTGGTGATCCTTCGCTTGCCACATGACACTCAACCAAGTGAGCCACGCTGACCAGGGTGCCATCAACTTTTAAAGTCTTAGCATTAGGGACACTGCCCAAAGTTGAACTGGTAGTCTGATTTTCACATGCTCTTCATTTAAAGAATAGAGGCTTACTCTAAGGGTGTTTGAGATTTGGGGACCAGTGGTGAGTCGAGCAGTTTCATTCTGGAGTGTGTGTTCAGAGTTCTGAAGGGAATGACGGCAGCCCCGGCCGCCCTTCAGAACCGAAGGCTGAGCTGGGTGTTCACAAGCTATATATGCCCTTGTCTCTGGAACACACCTTCTTTAGAGCTGCAGTCTTCTGGGAACAGGGCCAGGGCTCACCCTAACCGGGAGCTCAGGCGCTGGCTGGCACTGAGGGTTCTGCGTGTGGCGTTCCCCTAAAGTGCGCGACCTCGGCAGGATTCAGGGGAAAGGGAGACCTTCAGAATTCTGCGGCTTTGGAAATAAAAACAGGTGCTTCATAGAGATGGCAGATGTGTTCGTTTATTCTGGTAACTAGTTCAGTTTCCTGGGGATGGCCCGGTGGTCTCCAGTTCCTGACCCGGAGATTTGAGCGCCCAGCCTCAGAATGCTAGCCTTCTTAGCAAGCGAGACATGAAGGTTCCCAGTGTTCAGTTCTTCTGGAGAGCGGCCCAGTCGGCTTGTCGTGCTGGATTAGATGAATTGTGAATGTTAATTATACTGATCAATACCGTGGCCTTGGTAACAGACTTGTAGCTGCTGTAGAATCTGTTTACTTCGAGTCTGTAACAGAAAGAGACCAAGCTGGTTGGGAACATGGTGTTCTGAGTGTTATACACTGTATTGTGAGTCCAAGGAGAAGCAAGCCAGGGGGACTGACCCTGTGCACCTCTTCCCCAGGACTTCCCAGAGGGAAGCGTTTCTCTGGGGGTGGTTCTCTTCTTGTTTGCCAGTTGTTGGATTGAGGTTGGCAAAGGCTCGGCTTTCAGTGAGATGGGGTAAAGTCTGTTTCGGGATCGTAAGGGTTAGAAGGAGAGCATCCGTGTTGGGAGACACCCCAGTTCTTGCCTGTCTGCAGTTAGGAGTGGAGGGTTGAGTGGAGGGTTCCTTGCACTCAGGAAGGAAGCCCTCCGATCTGGGGGGCAGAGGGTTCAGAATTCTGCACATTCTTTTCTGACTCTGCAGGGAGGGGATTAGCTGAGTGCTGGGCATGTGTGGAATGAGGGCACCTCGCCAGTTTTTACTGAATTTGGACCAAGCCATTGTGGAAATACAGTCTCTCTCTCAGACGAGCTCTTTGCCGTGTTCTCCTGAACCCTTGTGGGCCCACCTGCTGGGTTGTCTCTGTACTCCACAGGTGCAGGGGTTACGAAAGGCAGATTCTCTGCTTCCTTCGCTTTGTTTTCTCTCTGAGCAAGATGTAGCCAACCCATCTGTTCCCTGCCTTCCTTGAGTCTCTTTCTCAAGAGCCTGGTACACTCCAAATGCCTGAGTTTGCTTTCGCAGATCCTGCCGAGATGGTCCCAGATCAGTACTTCTTGTGGAGTGGGGAGGGATGGACGGTGCCAGTCCTCCGGGGAGCTTTTTCAGAATATTTGTTCCCAGGGCCCTGACCCAGAATTGGGGCAAGGGTTGAGGGGAAGAGGCAGGTAGAGAAGGGGATGCTGTGTGCATTTTGAAACAGCTCTGATTGGGAAGAGCCCCAGTTTAGAACCCCTTTTCCAGATTTCCTAGCAAGGCCGGCCAAACTGGCTACAAAATCTGACGTTGGGATGTGATGCAGCTGCCGCCTGTCTTGGATGACTGTGGTCTTGAGCGAAAGTCTCCTGTCCCAGTGTGAGAGGTCCTGAAAATTACCTGCACTCACTCTTCTTTCCTGAGGTGTCGGTGTAAGCTGTGGCCGGAAACCACGCAGCCTGTCCGCCCAGGGTCGAGTGCCACCTGCGTCCCAGGGCCTGTGACGGGCACTCAGAATACATCCTCAGACCACACAGTGGTTCATCCTTGTTCTCTGAAGTGGTTCTTTGGGTCGTATCAGTCCCGCGTGGCGCTGTTCATCATTTGGGCTTTGGAGCTGTCTCGGAGCTGTGCTCATCTCCTTGCAATGTGCACATGTATGTAACAACCTCACATCAGGGGGAGCTGGCAGCCTCAAGCCCCCTCACGGACCCCAGACGGAAAACCTAGAACGCTTGCCGAGCATGGAGAACGTGATGATGGGGTCAGAGCCAGGCCATGGGCTGAGGGTTTGGGGCCCATATCTCCTGGTCCAGCCATGGCAGTTTGCAAAGAACCTGAGGGTGTCTTTAGAAAAAGTCAGTATGAGGAGTGGCTAGGCCTCCACTGAACCAGTAGCATTTCTTGAATCTGTGTTCTCTTTGAAATCCTGGGAACGGTTCGACTCTCTGTCCCAGTTCCCACCTCTGGTTTTTGGTTGGCTGAGCTTTTTTGGACTCAGTGGATTAAAAATCAGGTCAGAATATGAAGATTTCCTTAACGTAATTTATATTATGAATTCCTGGACTAATAGCAATAGTAAAGTTATAAAGCCCATTTAAGGGCATTTTGGTGAAATTCTGGCTTCAGAATACAGAGTCACAGAAGGAGCTGGTTGAGAGGCCGAGGAGGTAGCTGAGGAGCACAGACTGGAGAAGAGGGGCAGGGGAGATGTGGGCAGAGCCCGGAGAGATGGCCGACCAAGCTGGGAAGCCAGGTAGCCAGGACAGCGGCTTCCTGCCACAGCCAAAGGGAGTGGATTTGAGACCCAGAGCAAAATAAAAAAGAAACCTTTTTGGTCCCGAAGAAGTCTGTCATTATTGCTTTGTTACCAGATGGAACTCAGGATAAAACTGGGAGGGCTTTACATGTACGGATAGTAAAGGCTCTCTTCCTGGAAAAGGTGGTGTTTGACTTTTACGAACAGGCAAACCCTGCCTCAGGCGTGGGACAGTGTGACGTGTGTGACGGGACATGAACGCAGTGCGGTCTGGGGCACTGTGAGGGAGAATTGCGCAGGACAAGCAGGGCCAGATTTAGCTGTTGGAGCACAGGGGCCCACAGAGCCCTGTGACATTCCTCGACCTCCCAGAAGTCCGCTCCTGAGTGGGACCCCGGGCCAGGGCCTCTTCAGGTGGGCCTGCCAGGACTGTTCCTGTTTCCCTGCCTGCGGCCTGAAGGGAGCGTCCCCACCCACCCCAAGGGTTGCTGAGTAAGTGCCGAGTTCAAGGCCGTCGGCCCGCTGCTATAAACTCAAGGCCCATTAGAGAGCAGAGTCCACAGCCCTCCCCAGAGGAGCGGGAGGCCCTAGATGGTTGCATTTGGAGCTGCCCTGAAGCGTGTGGACACGCTGTTCTGCTACGAAACCTTCCAACCTGCTGTTGTTATGAGGGCATCTCGCTGTTGGCTCAGTGGTGCGTTAAGCCAGCGCTTCCTAATCTGGGGGAGATCATCACACCCAGTCATCCTTGTGTTGTGTTTTTAAAGAAGCCCTTTAAAGCGATCAGAGGCCCTGGCCACATGGCTCAGCTGGTTGGAGCGTCATCCCATACACCACATGTTTGCAGGTTCAGTTCCCAGCCAGGGCGTATACCTAGGTTGCGGGTTTGATCCCCGGTCGTGGTGCATCTGGGAGGTCGCCAATCAGTGCTCCTTTCTCCATTGATGTTTCTATCCCTCTTCCTCTCTAAAATAATAAACATATCCTTGGGTGAGGATTAAAATAATAATGATGAAATGATCAAAGGAATTTCAGGCCTCCCTTCCTGGACCTTACAGGTTCTACTCAGCTTGTGAAGTTACATAGTTATAATCTGCCACTCAGTTTGTAGAAAAAGTCTTAAAAACTTTGTAACCAGAATTTTTTTTCTTCATTCATTAAATGAGTACTTTGAATGAATATCTGTCACAGATATGAAACCGAGACTGAGTAATCACTTACCATGTTACTTAAACCCAGCAGCTTCTGTGAAATTAACAACCTCATAAGATGTTCTCTCATTGTAGTGGGGCCAGGGAAGTGGTACCAGAAAGTGGGGAACAAAAGGCGTTTTTTTTTTTAAATTTACACATGGGTCCCCAGATGTAATATAACTTGTTTCATATTGGGAAAACCCCTTTGCTAGATCTTCTAGACGTGTTGTAAGGTGCCAGGTGACTTGGAGTGGGTACCGTTTGAGTGGCACGCTGTGGGTGACAGAGGAACGTTGTGGAACGCTCTCAGTTCAAGGGCACATTGTCTGACTGTACTAAGTATTACTGTGAAAGAAAAGTTACCCGTCACCACTCTGCACAGGATAAAGTACCTTAAAAACCACGTGCAAAATATATTCTTTGTTGCCTGTTTTAAAGGTGGTCACTTCTTAAGGGGACCAAAAAAAATGTCATGGGCCCATTTGAACCACACCAAACTGAAAACCTTGTATAATTAAATCTAGGTGGTATTGGTAAATTGTTTCTGATGTGCTAGGAAATCCCGGGTCATACCTAGACCACCCACAAGTTCTCCTCTCCCCCGGGTCCCCAGAGAGGGTGGAAGCGCGTGTCGGAGTGCAGCTTGGGCTCCGACTTTCTCCCCTCGCCCTTCCGAGTCTGAGCAGCCGCACTTCTCATCGGCAGTTCACTGGCCGCTCGGAGATGCTGCGTTTCTGTGCTCTGTGCGTCATTGGCCTTCCCCACACCAGTCTGGGTTTGGGAACCGAAAGAATGCTTTTTCTTCCCTAAACTGACACATCTTCATCTGGTGTTAAAAGCTCACAAGGCTTCGGCACAGTAGTACACTGTTGTAAACTGACCCCCGAAAATAAACGGGAAGCTGCTGTTTCCAAAAGAAGGCTAATACTACTGGGCTTGTAGGGTTTGAGGGAGGGGCTGTTTATTTTTTGCTTTTTTGCCTTGAGCAAATCACTTAGCCCTGCCCCCTATGGTGTTGTGAAGGGTGGATCTAGTACTCAGAGGGTTCCAAAATGTTTTGAAAATACAAATCCTCTGGTATAAGGGAGTCACAGCCATAAGCCACCAATGTTACACAGAGCGCCTGCACTGGAAAGTCGGAGGGACCTGGGTGTTCAGGCCTCGGTGCTCACGGTGCTAGTGGGGACGGGTTTCACACCTCCAGTCACCCCTCAGTGAGAGTCCCAGTTTACTGGTGGTTTTACTTACTGTCTTTATGTCAGGACTTAAGCAAAAATGGTTTGAAAATCAGTGGTGGTGTAGCAGTGTTACTTGTTGATAAAATATGCTGAATAGCTTTTCCTATACAAAACTTGACTTTGACTTTTGGTTTGCCATACAGCCTAAAGCAAGAGACTTTTGTCCTTGTGTGTTTGTCCACTTTACTCATTAGAAAAGGGCAGTTCAGAAAGTCCTACATCAAGAAAACCCAGACTTCCGTATTCTGGTCTGGGAGGCAGGGGTGGACTGGACTCGTTCCGGGGCAAAAGGCAGCTGTTCTTTCCAAATGGCCCCCAAGAGTGGCGGACAGCAGTTCCTTTCAGCCAGCTTGTTTCCTGTAGGCTATGTAAGATCGGGACTTTACATGGAGACTTTTATCTAAAATTGGACATACACATACCAAGTTAGAAAGTCAAGAAGGAGGGCAGATACTGCCTCTCTAAAATGGAAAATGCAGTTACGTTTTTGATGTGGCTGACTGTCTTCGGCAGACTCCTGTCTGTGTACTGTGTCTATAATCTGTGCTTCTACGGGCTTTTTTTTTAAGGACTATGGATACTAAAACCAACTGCAGCACGTTGGTCTTCAAAGTAATTTCACCTCGCCCTTTGGACTTGGAAATACCCGGTTTCACTACAGGATGGATTCTAACAGGTCCACTCCATTCACAATACCTGGTACTGCATAGTTACTGTTTAACTGCAGGTCTTTAAAGTCAGGTGGTTTTATGTAGTGTGGCATTCTGACGGCCTTTTCCGCTCTCGAGCCTCTCCTTTGTGGATGGGCACCAACTGCAAAACCAATATAGTCTCTGTCTCCTGAGCTTGTTGGGTGTTAGTCTGGGGCTCAGAGAGCTGACCCTCGTGGTCTTGGGGGGGCCACTTGTTGGGAGCTGCCTGTAGTTCTGCTGCACACTGTTTGGCAGGGGCCTGCGTATCACCCCCCTCCAGGTAGATACGGCCTTCCCAGTGCTGAGCTGACTTACAGGTGGGACCTACTCCAGCGAATATGTGAAGAGGCTTTGGATTTGTAAGATGTAATTGGCTTTCAACTTCACTTAAACTAGACTTCCAGATCAAGGAAAAAAGAATTATTCTTATACATCTCCACTCTTGTTTCTTCTGGGTAGGCTGAGATATTATGCATACGACATTTACTCAGTCTGTGTGGCCACCTTCCAGAATGCTGGAGAGTCTCCATCTTCTGGAGCTGTCCACTGATCACTTGCTCTCGGAATGAACTTTTTCCCCCACCTAAAAATCCACCTGAAGAAGACAGAGTTACCTGTTTGTAGGCACTTGACAAGTTTGCATCTTACAGGGCATACTGGCATGCCTTGTGGTAAAGTTTGCCAGTTTCACTTCTGCCTGAGACCAAGATTGTTAACATGAGAAAAGCAATTCAAACAGGAAAATTAAAAGTTTTAAAAAGTGGTCATGTTAAATCTGAAATGGAAATGTCAGTGTGAACTCATGGGTGAAACAGAAAGACTGATTTTTCTCTCCACCGAACAAACCTGAAATACCTGCCCCTCTGACGCCAGTAGCACACCTTCTGCCCAGGTGTCGGTTTGAAAAGGCCACTCCACAGGGGAAGAATCAGGGCTCCTTGGAGAAATGGCTGCTTCCAGGTCTGAAGCAGAGCAAGGTGAGCCTGGTATGTTGTCTCAGGGCAGGAAGTGCCCAAACAGGCACCATCAGAGGGGGGAAGAGGCTCCCACTGGCCTGCACTCCTGAAATCAAATGTATCACTGCATAAATAAAAAAAAAACAAATGACAAGTGAAAAATAAAAAGATAATGAGTGAAGAAAAAGCTTTTCTTTGCCAAAGAATGCCAGCTAATATATTTGGAAAGAATGATGAAAAAAATAATCGTTCTATAAGCCACCCTCCTCCCCAGCATAACCGGTTTGGGCAGGGATTAGGAACAGATGGTGGAGTCACCAGGGAACAGGGTATTCACAGGCTGACAACTGTCACTCCACAAACGAACCTGCACTTGGAACGGTCTCACTTGAAACAAGGGTCCAGTTTCGTGTACCAGTGGTGGAACAAGCCGATGGCGTGTCGCCTGATAAGATGCAAAGTGAAATCTGTATACAACGTCATCTATGAAATATTCCTGCCAAAATTTTAACCTCTTTCTAATCAAACCTCAAAGCCCAGCTTCCAGTTTACGGGAAGGAAACAATGAAAAATTCAGAATATGGAAGAATCTGTAAGGCATCTGGCCCGGACTCTTCAAGAAAAGTCAGTATCTCAGGGGGCAGCGGGGGAGGCAGGAGGATGGTTCTCGATGGGCAGAAACTAAAGGAACCCCATGGCCAGGTGCATGTGGTGAACCTTGACTCCCTCCTGGGCTGGAAGAACTGAGGGGCTGTGGGGCTACGACTGTGAACGAGAAGTTTGAGTGCATACTGGGGATTCGATGGCGGCAGACTGGGGCTAACATTCTCAGGTACAGCGCTGTTGTGTCTGTAGGACAAGGGGTTCTTAGAAGCATATTTGCTATTCTTTTTTTCAGTACCGTCTGAAAGTGTGCCTTTGTATGTCTGTATATGTACAGAGGAAGAAACCTAGTATGGAAAATGGAAAGATTCAGTTTAGGTGGAGGGTATATAGGTTTCATTACACTGTTTTTGAAAAAACCTTTGCATGTTGAAAATGATCATAACAAAGTGTGGCAGCGATGGTGGGGGGAGAGATTGGGGGCACCTTTGGCGGCTTCTTAAAGTCACAGGTATGTTCCAGTAATTCAGATTTTTTCAGTCACTTGTACAAAAAAGTTTTTTTAACATGGAGTTGATGACAGTCCAATGCCAGGCGCAGAGAGTGGCGCGTTTTCGTGTCTTACTGGTAGTGACGAGTGTGGACAGGTCCACAGCTGAGTAGCCACTGGAGCGCGGTCTGGACGTGTGTGACGCTCTGTGGTAAACCGTGGTTTTCAGAAGGTTAGGAAGCCCTTCCCTCCCTACTTGTAGCCACTTTTAACCTCTCCGTTTCACCTCCAGTTGGCAGGTGGGGACCCGATCACCCATTTTTACCGGATCACTGTGGGAGAGAAGAGCAGCTGGTGAAGTGTGTTGTGAAGAGATCGGAGTAGTTGATAAGGGTGCAGCCACTCTGGCTGGCAGAGTTGTTCAAGCTTTACGTTCCTTCCTCACCACTGAGTGACTCAGCAGCGTGGGCCTGGCGTTGCCTCCCCCTCCCCCAGCGCTGATGAAACATCACGTTGAATCCCATTGTGAAAGGACACTGCTTCTGCCTGGAATTGGATTCTAGCGTGTGTCTTACATCCTGTTGCTCTTGAGACTGTGGAGACGGGCGCGTGGGGGAGGGACCAGTGTGCTGTGATTAGCTTGCCCATTCCCTGCCCCCCTGCACCCCCCTCCCCCAAGAAACTCAGGCCCCATCTGGGGAAACTGAGAACTTAAGAAACTAGAGACTGGGAGGGAGGACCTGGTGTCTCGGAAGACTGGTTTCTGCGCTGGGATGGGGAGAAGTGGCTGGAGCGGGTGGTGGAGTCGGCCCTGCGGCGTGAGCC
This sequence comes from Tonatia bakeri, assembly GCA_004024845.1. Lineage (NCBI taxonomy): Eukaryota > Metazoa > Chordata > Mammalia > Chiroptera > Phyllostomidae > Tonatia > Tonatia bakeri. The sequence goes on along the minus strand of PVIA01006559.1, from coordinate 63,383 downwards.
TGCGTCCCGGAGATGAGTCATTTCCTGGTCGTGCACCTGAAGGCAGCATGTTGGGAAGGGGTGCCCTTCGTCTTGGGGACATTTCTTTTGCCTCACTGAAAGTCTGGAAGATGCTTGGACTGATGTAGTTCTTCTAAGCAGTTGGGGCTTGTAGATGACTGTTTCCTTGGATGCATCTGAAGTGGGATTCAGACCGGTCAGCGGTGAGTATCAAGAAAAGGTCTGACACCTAGTTAGCTGTCAGCCCTACCCGCTTCCTTCCCTCTGAGAAAAGAGCTGAGGGCGAGACTCGGTCGAGGAGGAGAGCATCAGCCAGGAGACGTGTGTGCGAAAGAGGCCAGCGGGACCGGGGGGCGTCCGGGTCAGCACGCTGCTCCCTGCCCAGTGATCGGCCGTGTTCGTGCTTCCAGCTCCTGATAGTCACTCTTCGCTCCGTTGCTGAGTATTAGCTAAGAAGCACGCTGATCGTAATTTTTTCGCAGGAAAATCACACATGTATGCTAGCGGAGACCGTGGGCAAGATGATGTAATAAATTTGGGACTCAGAGTCAGTGTGCCGGAAGGAGGAGGGTACTGCCCGTTTCAGATATTCCTCAGCAGTGAGAGACCTCTGCTTGCTCCTGAAGTGTGCTACCTTGATGATTTGTTTTCCTAAAACTTGCTGTTCACCTTGAGTTTAGTCTTCACCCTTAGGAGGAAACCTTTCTGAGGAAATGGAAAACTCTTAGATAGGCTTGTGAAATAACAGGCTTCATACGCAGTCCGGCCTACCCTCTGGTGTGTGGAGGCTGTGAAGACTGTGGTACGTAGCACAGTCCTGACGAAGCAGGAAAGTTCTGTGACAAAACCACTGGTGTTAGCATTCACTTCACGGTGGGCCAGGGCGACCATGAGTCCTCCCACAGGTCTCTGCCGGATTGGCACTGGGTCCTTGGGTGGTGTCTGGTGGCAGCGGGGGGGGGGGGGGGGGGGGCCTGGAGAACGTGCTCCATGAGTGTTATCCTGATCCTCGTCCCTGGGCCATTGTGTGGTAGGGGAATTTGGGCGGGTTAACGCTGTCTGACTCAGGAGCTCCGGGCACAGCCGGGTGGGGCTGGGCAGGAAGGAAAGCTGAGCAGTGTAATGACTGCATGGAGAGGCCCTTGTTTGTGGAAGTTAGCTGCTCGGCTTCTGATGGTAACTCAGCGGTTAGGGTCAACCGAGTGCATGGTGCACAGCCACTTGCCTCTGGAGGCTGGCCACTGCTCGTGTGGCTGTCTGCGATCCCTTGTCCTTGGTGAGTTCTCTCTGAGCTCATTGTGCACCAGACTCCCCTCGATGTGGGGATCTACCGGGCCCCACGTTTTTTCCTTCCCCAGGGCTTCCCTGTACCGTTCCCAGTAGCACGTGGAAGAGAGTTAACTCTCGTACCCGCTGAGCTATCTGAAGAGGTGCTCTAAAATAGCACGTTAAGTTGGCCTGACAGTTAACTGAGTTTTTAAGGCACAGCAAGCAGACTTCTGTATTTGGGTGTGCTGTTTGGAGAATGGCTCGGTCTGACCTTCTGGCCTGTCTCGGATGTGGCAGTAGTGCGAGAGAGGAACGCTGTTGTGCATGCTGTGAGGACGGCTGGTGTGTGGGGCGAGTGTCCAAACAGACAGTGCTTTAACAGGATTTTTTGATTTTCAGATACTTTCTGGACTTCAGCTACCTATCTCCTTTTCCCTCCTCCTCTTCCCCATCCTACGCCGTATTTAGCCCTAGCATTTCCCTACCCATCTGGATTTGGAGGAACTCTAAAGGACACCAATTAAAACTTAAGAGTGATTGGAAGAAGTCACGATAATGGAAGTAATGTGAATAGAACAGCTTTGGATTTTGTTTTTATCTAGCTGATCATATCTGGCCTAAATGCAGTTCGGCCAGCCCGGTTAGCGGGCCATGACGGAGCTCTGGTTTCAGTGCAGAGAAAATCTTCCATGTCCAAAAATTGCTTTTGGCCACAGTGGTGTTGTTCACCATGTGAAGTGATGACTGTCCAGGGGCTACCTCACCGGGGGGAGGACAGGGCTCCTAGCTGGGGGTGGAAGAGGAGACAAGGTCATCGAGCATCTTTGTGTCGCTGGACCACCCTATTTATGAGCAGGGAGAATATCAAAGAGTGACAGGGACGCAGAGCCACCCATCCATGTCACGGCGTGAGCTCCCATCCCACCCACTGGGAGTACGGGCCGTATTTATGGTTTGCGAGGTGTGGCTCTGCACTGATCGTAAGCTGCTTGCAACACAGTCTGACATTTTTATTTTCACAGCCTAATGTTTTTAGATGGGAAAGAGTTGCTGAGCTTTAGGCGACCGATGGCCTGTGTTAATACGAGGTGGAACATGACTCAGTTCTTAGGGTGCCGAAGAAACACACTCTGTCTTGCCACAGCTGCACCTTTATTTTTTGTATAAAAAACTGCAAATGTTACTGCAGTTCCCACCCCCACCTCTGGTAGGCGGTGCCTGGGAATATACTGAGAACCTTTTGAAAAGAGATGGATGGGAGGGAGCCGAAACAGCCAGGAAAAGAACACAGCTTCCCAATAGGCTGCGGCTCGAGGAGCGAGGAGGCCGAGGGAGGAAGGAAGGGCTGCCTCCAGGGAGGCTTCCACGGCACCAGTGGTCTCCTGACTCCGTGTCTGTTTCTGCCACCGACATGACCGCGCACTGGGGCAAGGGTCATCACCTTGGTGCCCTGTCCGTCCGTCCATCCCTCCGATGAAACCAGCTTTGCCGACTGCGGGAGTCATGTGAACACTCAGCAGGAAGTCCTGTCTGGGATCCGAAAGGGCAGGCGCTGAGCTGTGGCCACTTCAGTCGGTTTGGGGTGTTTTGTTTTTTTGTTTTGTTTTGGAAAGGCAGTTTTGCTTTTGACATTTAAGCTATTTAAAGTTTTAGCACCTAAAATGAAAAAGATGCTTCAGAAATCATGGTGCACTATATGTGATTTAGCTTGAATCTTTATTGGTAGTCACTTATTTATTTCTGAAATTTTACTGATTTGATCTTTGAAGACATGTGCAGGGTTCACGTATTCTACAGATAGTTACTGAACACTTTCCGCGTGTGCAGCCCTGGGCTGCACAGCGGCACACGCAGCCCCTTCCCTGCCTCCGCGCTCTGTCCCACGACAGCAAAGCAGGCGTGGACTCCACCGCCCCTCGTTCTGCAGCATGGCTTGCAGAAGAAAACGTGCCCGGGCGGATGTCGAGCCAGGGTGGGGGTTAGGTGGCAGTATGTGCGGGTGTCTCTCTCAGGCCTGCTGCCCTGAAGTAGTGGCTGTCACCACAAGGTGAATCTCTGCTCTTGTTCCTGGTGTGAACCCCAGATCTGGGTTCCCCCTGACTGCGGCTTTATTTCCCGTGGAGACCTCCTAATTCACTAACTGATTTGTTCCCGCCGGCCGCCCCTGCCTGGGCTGCACATTTCAGCCTGATTTGCAGGCGGCGGCGGCCATGGCCCTGGCTGGAGGGCACATGTGACGGAGGAGGGGCTTCTGGGAGCTGTAACTAATGGGGGCAGTTCACTGTTCCAGCTTCAAAGTGGCTGCGACCATGTTGCTAGCATTGCGGAGAGATTTTAACCTGCGATAGCGTACATTTCCAGAGGTGTTTGCTGAAGACTTAGCTTAATGGATTCTCCATGGAAACGTTTTCAGATTTAGTCAGTTGGACTGTGAGGAAAATCTCAATTCAGATTCTCAACCCGCTCCGTTTTTCAGGAGGCTGAAGTTTTAAAGAAAGGGTTTATCAGGATTTAACTAGGAATTCAGGAAGAAGGTTTATAGAAGAAAGTGTTTTCATACTCTTGAGAAACAGCCATTAATTTGCCTATAAGTAACATTAATTATAAACTATGTGCTGTTGATTAAAGCCAGTTTTCCAAGTATCTTTCAAACAATTACCGAGTCCTGGTTCATTTCACTTAAGGAAATTTTTAAGGCAGAGCTTACCGAGTCATTACTTTCTCCTTCCTTCCACGAAGTCCTGAGTAGTCAGAATTCACTGTGGTGTCTAGATGTTTTCTAATGTCTCTTTCATTAGTATGTTGTGGTGTGTCACTGCACACGGAAGGCTCTGGGCCACCACACTGGCTTTGTGAAATGGAGGAGCGTGAGTGGCCCTGACTGCTGGCACCCCAGTGTGCAGCACCACTCCAAGGTGCCTCCTCATAATTCTTCCCAGAAAGAGGACCATTGCTGTCTTCAGTGTAAGAATGTGCTTCAGGAGACTGTTCTGGAAAAGGAACCAGCAAGCAGAAGCGCTAGGAGATTATGCTTGGTTTTGAAAGAGTTGGAAGGAAGGTTCAAGTGTTTAATGTACCGAGGTTAGAAGAGGAAAGAAAACTGGAACATGGGAAGGAAAATTTGTGAAGTTGGACAGGTACCGAAATTTCTGCTGCGACGAAAGGGCAGAGACAGTGGTTGTCATTTTGGGAGCAGCAGGAAGGTGGCCCCTGCCACCCGCAGTTCTGGTGGGAAGAGTGACGGGCTCAGTGGTAGGTGCTACGTGATGACAGCTTTTAGGGAAGACACCATGTGGCCTTTAAAAATGGGACATTTCATAGAATCCTTGTAAGCTTTCAACGTTTTTGTCTTCCTCTTACAGCAAATCCAGTTTGCTGATGACATGCAGGAGTTCACCAAATTCCCCACCAAGACGGGCCGCCGATCCCTGTCCCGGTCCATCTCACAGTCCTCTACAGACAGCTACAGCTCAGGTAGGCGAGCGCTCCCCGGGCCCTTCCCTGCAGCCTGGGGCATCTCCTGGCAGGACTGCGCAGCTGTGAGCTGGAAGCCAGCTCCTACTGGCTGGGCAGCGGGAGTGTTCGCAGCCAGCCCTGTTGCTGGGGGCGCTCCTGCCGCCGCGAGGCTTGCTTCCCCTGGCTTTCTCTGTATGTGGTCTGTGGCCAGGGCCTGGCGGGTCGTTCGGGGCCGGTCCCCACTCCCATGTTCATCTGTCCGTCCGCCCCATTACCAAAGGAGGGAAATCAGTGGTATTTAGGCTGACAGAACTGGCCTTGGAAAGAGGGGCATTCTTAAAGCAAAATTTCTGATTTCGTTGTTTGAGATATTCCCTGCTTCCTGTCTCTTTCTTTCTTGTCTCCAAGACTTCTTGGATTGTAACAATAAACATTCGTATTTTGCTCCTTTCATTTACTGGGTCATCCTTTCTGTTGAAGCTGCCCGCCCCGGAGTGGGAAGGATTCCCGCCGCTCGGACGGGCCCCGGCTCTGTTTCTCTTTAGTCTCAGTCCCATGTGGGTGGTCTGCTGGGCCCTTCTCGCCTTCCCAGTGGGCACTGGAGGACTGACTTGGAGAGGACATAGGCCCTCAGGATCTGCGTGCTGGGGGGACCCACATGCGAGGTGCACAGGGGCACCGTGTCCAGCCCCCCGCGTTCAGCTGAGGAAGCATTGCTCGAAGATTCAGAGGCTCACCCACAGTCAGAGGTTATGATTAGAGATTTGTGCCGAAGCCATTGTCTTTTGCCAGAATATCGTTTGTATTGTCTTGTTAACCTGAAGGACAGGGTTTTAGGTGCAAGGAATGTAAACAAACATTTTTAAAAACTTACTTTCCACTCTGTGCCTGATAACCCAGTACAGACAAGATAGGCGGACAGGGGCACATGGTGACACACAAGGTTAAGTACTGAAACAAGTGAACGTACAGATTCACCACGGGCCTGGGTGCACGAGGAGGTTCCAATGTGATGGCTGTCATAAATGAAAAGGTGTCTTGTCTTGGAGTGACAGATACGAAAGGCGGTTGGTGACAAGGAGGCTGGCTACTCATAGCTAACAGAGCATCAGTGGGGAAGGACTGAGTTGTAAGAGGGAGAAAGATGGAAAGAGTGGAGAAAGCTTTAACAGAGGCTTCCAAGATCTCAGTGGCCATGTGTTACGGGAACCTGCAAGAGCATTTCTGAAAGCTTGGCCATGTGGCCGGGCTGTCCTGGGGGGCAGGCCCCTTCAGCAGTCCGTTCGCTGGGAGTACGCAGACGGCAGGAAGGAGAGTCGGGGCAGCGGCAGGGCCGGCGATCAGGGAGATACTCGAGTCCGACGGGACATGGTGATGTGAGAGCCGAGGAGGGACGGCTGCGTGCCCTCCTGCATGCCTCTCAGAGAGGGCGCTCCAGTTTTCATGTGAAGCCGCTCTTTAGAGCCGGAGCCGCTCACCTGGCGTGGCGTTTCTCTCCGTCGCCGCACTCCTTGAGCGCAGCCTAGTGCCAAAGCCCTTGTGAGGTTATCTCACCACTGTCCTTCATGTTCGTGGTTCCCCGAGTACGGTCCTCCGAACCACGCCTGGGGACAGTCAGGAAGGCCAGTTCTTGGGTCCCACCTGAGACCTTCTGAAGGGGGTTTCTGGGGGTGGGGCCTAGATGCTTTAGGTGCTTAAGTTTAAGACCAGTGATCTAGAGAAGCGGCATTCCTTACGTGCCCTAAATTGTTCTTCCACTTTTGACAGTCTGGTTCTAATTCGGGTGGGGACGCAGTGCCCTGATTGTCTGGGATTCACTGGAATTGGTGCCAGATTGCAGTCTGTAGCTCCTTATCAGAGGCACTAATGGCGCCGTCTCGTGGGGTGGGGTGGGCGTGAGGGCCAGAGCCCTGAGCAGGCCCCAGCAGTTCCGCTCCCGCCGTCTGTTAAACCCTGGGGGAGCACAGCTGAGAGATGTCAAGGGGGCTGCGAGGAAGAGTGCGGGCTTACCGTAAACGGGAGTCCCTCGGGGACCACACTCTGGAGTCGAGCCATCGAAGTTTCTCTCTCTTCATTTCTCTCTTTCCTGGCTCTAGCGGCATCCTACACAGATAGCTCTGATGATGAGGTTTCCCCCCGAGAGAAGCAGCAAACCAACTCCAAAGGCAGCAGCAACTTCTGTGTGAAGAACATCAAGCAGGCAGAATTTGGACGCCGGGAGATTGAGATTGCAGAGCAAGGTAAAGGAAGCGGGTGGGTGGGGCCGGGAGCAACCTCTTACTGGTCACCGGGATCCACAAACCACTTGAGGCTGGGAAACTAACTTGGAGGTCTCCTGGGAAAAGCCAGGATCCCCGACTCTTGTACAGTCATATCTGTGTATGGAGTTTGGCCTCCGGGTTCTTGTTCTTGTGCTCCCTGCTTCCTCGGCGTGTGGTAATAATACAGAGAGTAGTTTCTGTCCCCCTGACCTCCACAGCGCCACGTCTAGGGACCTAGCTGCGGGGTCAGCAAGTCTGGGGCCACTGCTGTGTGGTGAGCAGCTCTACAGGACCCTGCCGTAGCTGCCTGTCTCTGGGACCCAGCTTTCCCAGAAGCTGTGGGGGGGGGGGTCTTCAGCAGGACAGGGTGACCTAGGGCCTCATTTGCTCTTCAGTCCCGAGCACCCTCTGCTAGAACAAGAATAAGAGTGACTGATAGTTGGTTAAGTCTTGGCTTCTCCATCCCACATCCAGTACTGTCTCCTTACTCTGTGCTGCTTTCCCATCGGAGCACGTTCTGTCCTGGGAGGGAGGATGGAACCAGAGAGACTGACCAGGAGAACGGGGCAGACAGCAGAGAGAAACGGGAGCAAGTGGCTGCTGCTGCGGGGAGCGGGGGGCGCGGGGAGGCTTTCCCCTGGTGCTGTGGCTTGGTTACGTGTGGGAGCCCCTTAGCCAGCACTGTGGCCGCTCCCCTGTCCTCCCAAAGGAGGGAGGAGACCCTCCATTCCATCAGGTTTGATAATTTATTCTCTGTTTAGTCCTTTGCAAATAAGTCTGAAACAGCAGGAGGGAGAAATCCCAAGTGAACGGGTGACAGCCTCCGCTGTTGTTCGCTGGTGGCGCTGCCGGTTACCCCAGACACAGGCTCAGGGTTTCCCTGACCCGCCGCACCCGTTGCTTCGGACCCAGACTTGCCCTCCCTGCTGCTGGGGCAGGGGTCGGCGCTGGTGCTCGTGCAGGCTCAGCTCAAACCCTCTGTTCTTTCACAGACATGTCTGCTCTGATTTCACTCAGGAAACGCGCTCAGGGGGAGAAGCCCTTGGCTGGTGCTAAGATAGTGGGTTGCACACACATCACAGCCCAGACCGCGGTGAGTTTGCTGGGAGAAAACTGAGAAACTTCTGATGAGGAGGGAGAGAGCACCTTTTCTTTTTTTAACTTGCTTTTCCTTCCCTGCCTCTCCAGCCTCCACATGCTGCTCCCCCTCAGACAGAATTGCCCTGTCCCACAGTGGGGGGGCTTTCTGCTTTGTTTGTCTGGGTGTGACCTGCTTTTCACAAACTGGCATCGGGAGAGCTAAATTTGCATAAATCTATGCAAATAGATTATTGTTTATTTGCATAAACAGGGTTGTTAGAAAAATGTCGAGACCTCCGAAACATATCTTTTGGGGACTGTCAGATAGCAATGTGCTGTCTCACTGGATCACACCTCCTGTGACTTCCCAGTGTCGGGCCTGCCAGAGTTGCTGGGTATGGCGTTCTGGTGCGCCTCTCCCATCTGCCCTACCCTCCCTCACCCTGGCCTCCTGTGCGCCCACACAGGTGTTGATCGAGACCCTGTGTGCCCTGGGGGCTCAGTGCCGCTGGTCTGCCTGCAACATCTACTCCACGCAGAACGAAGTGGCAGCAGCGCTGGCCGAGGCTGGTGAGTTCAGCTTCTTGTCATTGTCGTTACCAGCTGTGCTTCAAAACAGCGCCCCAGACATAGTTTTTATGTGTCAGAATTGTCTTTACAGTGCCATGTCTGTGTGGGGGCTGTAGAATGTGGAGGGCAATAAAAGTAGCAGCGGGAAGAATACGGATAATAAAATTAAGGTTCAGACCCATGACGATGTATCATGGAGTCATTAACAGTGATCTTTGAAAAGAATCTAATTACCTGGGGGAAGTGCCCAATTCTGACGTTGAATGAATGAGGAAGAGTGTTAAAGTACGTGAGCATAGAAACGTGAGCTCAGCGGGCCTCCCTGCCCCACCAGTCTCATCACTTTCGAGAGAACACGGGAAGGGCCTTCTGGATTGATACTGCGTGAGATCTTTGTGTTCATTGTTACTTGGAAAATACGTGGACCACTTGGGAGTCCCATTAAACATGAAACGATTGTTATTGTTAAAATATTAGGAAGAAAAGCAGATTGTTATTGTTAAAATGTTCAGAAGAAAAGCACCGTGTAAGGACCTCACCTCTGCCCAGCCTTCTCAGAGAGCAACTTTGTGACACCTCAGGTTTTGTTATTTACTCTTTTCTGGTGTTTATTGCAAAAAACTTAAGGGGTTCCAAAACAAAACATCATAGGCGTGCTACAGAGATGATAGCATTTGACAAACTTTTCATTTCTCTATTCACGTTTTACAGAGATAAGTAAGTCTCAGTACGTGCATAGTTTTATGACCGAAGTATAACGCAGTTAGAAGCGGTTTCTCATGTCACTGACCGTTTGCGTCACGTGTCGTGCTCGGTCACATGGACATGTGATCTTGCTTCTCCAGGCGCTGTTTTGACATTTTGCCCTTCCTAAGTGATTGCATCTCCAGGGTAGTTTTCCCTCCACCTGGCTCTCAGAAAGTGCAGTGGGCATAGGACGCGCGCAAGGCAGAGGCCGCTGACCTGTGTCCGTCTGTGCAGGGGTCGCAGTGTTCGCGTGGAAAGGCGAGTCGGAAGACGACTTCTGGTGGTGCATCGACCGCTGCGTGAGCACGGACGGGTGGCAGCCCAACATGGTAATCACTCGCCCTGTGCTTGGGCAGTGGAGTCGTTTCCTTCTCCCTTGGAGCGCGGTTCCCTGAGCGATGTGGGCGTCTGGTCTGCCTCGCATACTCTGTCGCCGAAGCGTTCAGCCTGATGCCTCTTCAGAGAGGGTCTGAGCACTGAGTGGGCAGGCAGGGCAGGTTGAGGCTGACCGAGTATGCGAGGCTCAGCCAGCAGAATGAAATGGCAGGAGACGGTGTGTGCCTCCATGGAGTAGGGTTCTCATTCCTTCCTTCCTGCCCTGGCTCTCCTGCGTTCGGCAGGGCTGCATGGTTCAGGACTTGACTAAACATAAGTGTGCCATTAGCCTAACACTTGCCACTAGAACTTAGAACAAACTTAGGTACCCTTTTAACCATTTTACACCAACAAATTCGACTCTTTCCACTGTCCACACCTGCTCTCAGGGGCACCGAGGAGCATTCTTCCAAAGCACACAGGGCTCTCGTCCTAGTACGAAAAGTGGGTTCACGGTTCCCCCCAGCTCTAGCAGCCTGAATGCCCATAGAGGTCTTCTGGCTGTTCTGTAGATCCTGGATGATGGGGGAGACTTAACCCACTGGGTTTATAAGAAGTACCCCAACGTGTTTAAGAAGATCCGAGGCATCGTGGAAGAGAGCGTGACTGGTGTTCACAGGTAACAGACGCCGCGGCAGCTGCCCCGTGCCCTCGCCCCGGCGAGGGCTGCTGGTCTCTCTTTGGCTGTGGAGCCGCGTTTCGGGCCTGCAGGGGCTCGGTCTGAGTGTTTCTGTTAGAGAAGACTGCTTGAGTTTTCACTTTCGAAACAACCAAGGAGACCCTGAGAGGAAGTTGCTTCAGGCTCTGGTTTACACATCTCTCTCCTGCCAACTCCACTGGGATTCTCAGCCCAGGAGGGAGGCGGGGAGTATGTCTTGAGAAACTGGATTCGATGTTGTATTATAATCTTATATTTGGAACCGGAAAAAGTTCTATTGTAAAACCGTACAGTAGACATACTACACAAAGCACACTGGGCGTAATATCCTTGGCTCGTCGGAGCCCCTAAAAGATCCCCGTGAGGGTTTCTGTCCCCTGGGGGCGCGGCCCGGGCCCTCGCGCACTCAGGAACTGGGCAGAGTCACTGTGAAGATGGGGAAATGCTGGTCTAGGGAAATACATCCTCTTTGTGGAAGAGAAGTCAATTTCTTCAACTGGAAGGATACTTTTTTCCTTCCAAAAAAGGGGTGGAGGTGGAGAAAAGGAGTGAGGAGGGCTGACAAGGATGTCGTCGTGTTCACCCATCCCTGGGCGTGAACAAGGCTGGGGAGGGCGGTGTGGGGTCAGAAGAGGAAGGGGCAGGTTTCGCCACCTTCTGCTCTACCAGCTAACTGTGGTGTTCCTGTGGCCTCCTCCCCCTTCAGGCTGTATCAGCTCTCCAAAGCTGGGAAGCTCTGCGTTCCCGCCATGAACGTCAACGACTCTGTCACCAAACAGAAGTTCGACAACTTGTACTGCTGCCGCGAGTCCATCCTGGACGGGTGGGTGGCGGCACAGAGCCGTTTGAGCTCGCGGGCCGCGGTGCGGGCGGGTGCGGGCCGCAGTGCGTGCGGCGGTGCGGGCGGTGCGGCCGCGGTGCCGTGTCGGTCTGTGCTGCCCCAGGCCTGTCCCCAGTTTTCCTTTGGCTTCAAAGAGCCCACCTCATACGGAGCCAAGCCGGCTCCCACTTGGAATTCTTTTCCTTGTGTGTGGAGGGGGCCGTGTTCAAGCCGAGAGTGCGCGCGCTGAGCCCCTGTCTGTCCCACAGCCTGAAGAGGACCACGGACGTGATGTTCGGTGGGAAGCAGGTGGTGGTGTGCGGCTACGGCGAGGTGAGGGGCTGCCCGGTGCCTGTCTTCTCTGGACTCACTGGGGGTCGTCAGGGTGGGGTCGCCGATCCGAGCTCTAACATGTCCCTTAGATACTGTGCCTCATTTAGCAGGAGTCCTTAATGCAGACTCCTGGGTGAGGACACACAGAATGAAAGGAGTTTTCAGATTTTACCGCTTGGTCTTGTGGGGTGGCGTGTTGGCATCATCCCCCCTTGTCAATAACAGCTTGTTTTGAGACTTAATTCAAGTGAACGTGTGGCCCCACGAGCGACCGGCAGGGGAGCGAAGGGTGGACTCCAACATGGCGTGTCGCTGAGTCTCTCTAAACTAGGGTGGGTGTAGGGGTTTCGTCCGTCGTCTGTCGTCAGCGATGGCCAGCCAGGGTTCCTGAGCCGCTGGGCTGTCCTTGGGTCCAGTGCATCTGAGTGAGCTAGCAGGTCCTTCTGAACCGAGGGACGAGAGGCGACAGTTGCTCTTCCCGGTCTCATTTCCCTAATGGTGACATTTTCATTCCCTTCATCTCTTTTCCTGTCCCAAGCCCCAGCCCTCGCTGTGAAATATGGAATGTCTGATGAAGGGTCACAGCCTAATCTGGATCTGTTTCTGCCCTGCCTGTATTGGCGCCCCCTGCACAGGCCTGCCAGCTGATTGGTGGTCTCAAGGACTTGACTTCCCGCCTCCCCAGGAGCCCCCAGCCCTGGTCCCAGGCCTTGAGGGGCCTGACGGCTGGACCTCTTCCCCGTGCTCTACAGGTGGGGAAGGGCTGCTGTGCTGCGCTCAAGGCCCTCGGAGCCATAGTCTACATCACGGAGATCGACCCCATCTGTGCGCTCCAGGCCTGGTGAGAACAGTGCACTCGGGCTGCAGCCGGCACCTCATGCTCCTGGGTTTGCCATTGGGTGTGGGGCCACTCCTTGCGGAGGAGAAGGCTGGGCTCGCTCTCCCTCCGTGTAACCCCAGGGCGCTCCTTGAACTGCTTGACACCTTCCCTCCCTGCATGGGATCTGGGGCCGGTGCATGTAGTCGAGCACGGCTTGTCACTCACCGCCTCTGAGGGGAGCACTGGCCCTGGCCGCAGAAAGGGGTCTGCTCATCTCGTTGTGTGAGCAGCTCTGCCCCCGGCCCCAGGCTTCGCTCACAGTGTCCTCCGTTCTCTGGCAGCATGGACGGGTTCCGGGTGGTGAAGCTGAACGAGGTCATCCGGCAGGTGGATGTCGTGATAACTTGCACAGGTGAGTGTCGGCGCTGTGTTCCGCGTGGAGCAGTGACCACTCGGCTGAGCCTTCGAAGAGCTCAGACCGGCTTTTACGGAAGGTGAGACCTGTGCTCCGTGTGAGAGCTTCCGAACTAGAGGAGGCTGTCGGAACCTGTGCACGTTTCCAGAACAAAGAGCCTTTTTCCTGACGGCTTCTGTGCCGCTGCATCTTGCAGCCAGGCAACACCGTTGGAAGAGCTGTCGCCCAGCCTGCGGTTCTTCATGCACAGCGTGCCCACGCTCCGGAGCGCCAGCAGGCCTCCTGCCCGTGTTCTGACGGACAACAGCCCGGCACCTTTGTTCCCCAGCACCGCTGTCTTCAGCCCCGCCCCTTCCCTGCAGGAAACAAGAACGTGGTGACCCGGGAGCATCTGGACCGCATGAAGAACAGCTGCATCGTGTGCAACATGGGCCACTCCAACACAGAGATCGATGTGGTGAGCCTTCCATGCGTCTGCGGCCGGCTGGGCCTTTCCCTCTGCCTCCGGGAGGCCCCGCCCCTCACTGTGCTGTGTGCCTTTCAGACCAGCCTCCGCACCCCGGAGCTGACGTGGGAGCGAGTCCGGTCTCAGGTGGACCATGTCATCTGGCCAGATGGCAAACGCGTCGTCCTCCTGGCAGAGGTACACACCGCGGGGCTTGCACCGCAGGGCTTTGCCAGCGCAGCCCGGGCTGTGTGGTTAGATCCGTGGGGGGCGGGGCCTCTGCTTCCCTGACCTCTGCCTTTGGATGACAGCATTTCTCCGATGATCTGGTCCCTGAAATAGAATCACACAAAAGAGTACCTACTTTTCACTAAGTAACATACTACCTGCTGGCTGCACACGAGTCTTCGGCTCGTCAGGCTCGGGCTTGCAGGAAGTAAGAGAAGACCTGACCTAGAACTCTGATTCTCCCTCTGCCCACCAAGCCCGGGGGCGCAAAGGCGCCCCTGCACCTGCGTGACTGGTGCGACTCCGGGACGTGAGACGGTGGGGGGGTGGCACCGCTCACCCTGGCTCCCTCTCCCCCCTCAGGGCCGTCTGCTCAATCTGAGCTGCTCCACTGTCCCCACCTTCGTCCTGTCCATCACAGCCACCACACAGGTACGTGACCTCCCGCCTGCTCGTCCCGCCTGAGATGAGTGGAACTGGGCCTCGACCAGTGTGCACCAAGGAGAGGGCCCTGCTGTGTCGCTAAGAAGGGTTTGGGGTTTTCTGACCCTCTTTTCCCAACTCAGGCTTTGGCACTGATAGAGCTCTATAATGCACCTGAGGGGCGCTACAAGCAAGACGTGTACTTGCTGCCCAAGAAAATGGGTGAGTGGAAACAGGAGAAACCCCTCCTGACTCCAGCCCATTGCGTGGTTCGGTAACAGCAGCGTCACGAAGAGCATGGGATTGAGAGTCAGAGTTCTAATCCCTGGTCTGGCACTGACGTTTTTGGGCCTCAGGACAAGTTCTAATCTCCATGAGCCTCAGTGTGTTTTTTAATCAGTGAAGTAAGAATAATACTACATATGTCACAGAGCTGTAGTAGGAATAACAGCTGGTGAGTGGAAGTGCTCAGCCAGAGGGGTGGGGGTGGATGCGCTGACTCTGTGCGGCCTGAGGAAGTTCAGTGACCTTCCCACTGCCCATGCCACCCTGAGTACCGCTCGGGGCCAAAATGAGACAAAGAGAAACAAATGTGGTCTTTATTGTGCATCGGCCATTTGATATGCAGGCGACCTCTTGTCATTCTTGGGGACAGCTGTGCTGTGCTGGTGTGACACACAATACATCACGTCTAGTTCTTTCCCTGCCTGCTTTGTGGGCCCCCTCCCAACTACAATTGATCGACCCAAAGCCCTGTCCTCTCAAAGCTGAAAAACTTACTGCTTTTATCACCTCAGATTGGTTTTTGTAAAAAATTCATTCATAAAAGTAAAATCCAAGAACCTTATGTGTGGAAATGTAATAAATTTGTGCCAGCTGCCTTAGAAGTCCTTGATCCTAAGATTAGAGGCCTTTGTGGGTCTGATCCTAAATAAGTGTTAACGACACAAGGCCCTTTGAGCTTCCTGGGGTCCACTTGGACACATAACATGACTGTGACTCAGTTAAGAAGTTGCCGCAGGAAGGTGAGGGTAGTTCGTGGCGTGTTGGCCACGGAGGTGAAGCCAAAAGCTTTGCCAAAGAAAGTCGGGGAGGTGCAAGTTCATCCCAGTTTGTCACCTTGGTAAGTGGCTTTCTGAATGCACTCTGAGGAAATTGAGAGAAGTACCCTGCTTTAGACAGGCAGTGTGTCAAGGGTTTTTTAATTAAGCAAATTTTCGAGTTGTAAATTCTTCCAAAGTTGTTCCATCCCTCCTCTGCTCTCAAAAAGCTTCAGATGGAAATGGGAGCGGTCACCCTCCAGAGGCAGATTCGAAGTGGAATCTGTTCCCCTGTCACTCTGTTCTTCCTAGATGAGTATGTGGCCAGCTTGCACCTGCCATCCTTTGATGCCCACCTGACAGAGCTGACGGATGACCAAGCAAAATATCTGGGACTCAACAAAAACGGGCCATTCAAACCGAATTATTACAGGTAACTTGGGGGAAAGCGGGTGAGGAGTTCTCCCCGGTACTAGCCAAGCCGACTAGCCAGCTTTCTCAGATAGAGCTGATGTTACACCTGGTTCGGAAGCGCTCAAGAGCCTGCCCTGAACTAACAGGGCAGGCGGAGGGACAGTCTCTCTCAGAAGATGTGAAGAAGGAGAAATTTTCTACAATTTTGGAGACTGGGCCCCACCCCTAGAGATTCTAATATGGTTGGTCTGGGACGGACCGAGGCTTACTCTGTAAAAGCTCCCCAGATTATTCGAATGTGTAGCCAAGCCAAAAACCACTGACTCGTATTATCAGGGAGCAGGAGGTGACGTTGTCAGAAACGCCAGAACCTCTGCGGAAGCACAGGGAAGTGACTGCAGGGGTCCCCAGCCTGGGCCGGAGCGGGGGCCCTGGACAGTGTGCCTGCTCCTGACCCTCCCCTCAGAGCGCATGTGGAGGGCGCGGTGCCGAGCTGCCTTCTCTCTCTTTCCAGATACTGACGGACCACACCCCCGAGGACCAGCCCACGTGAACCACACAGCTCTCAAAGAAAGCTTTTTAAAGATCACTTCTATTTTCTTCCTGTTCCTTTCCTCTCAGTGTTTTTTCTATGATTTCGTTCTTGTTTTTCATCTCACTGTCCAAGTTCTGCAGATGGCACAGGAACTTGCTTTGTGGCTCTTTAGATGAAACTGGGGTTCAGGGGTCCTCTCTCTAGTCACTAAAGAAGGGTTTTACTCTCCGAGCCCAGAAAGGTGTTTCTTCCTTCACCATTTCTGGGGACTTAGTCTTAACTGGGTACCTTATTAGCAGGAAATGTAAGGTACCTTCGAGGTGGAACAATCTGCAGTGTCTAAATTGCCTTAAAAGAGCCCATTTCGTAGCTGCTGAAGTCAGTGCTCTTTGACTTCTTCAGAGGAGCAGGGAAGGGACCTGCCGGCCAGGCAGGTCAGACATAGGTGGTCTACATTAACCTCCCAGATGTCCCCCCCTGCGTCCTGTGTGGAGGTGCTGCGTCTGGCCCAGAGATGTATGCTTGTGGGTGGTGTTTGCTCAGACCCAGGGGGCCCACCTGGATTAGGACAGCCCTTCACTCCCACCAGATCCTCTCGTTTTTCAGGTTTTTAACCAGACTGCCCTCTGTTAAGTTGAATTTCGTCCCCCAGCATTTATTTCTGTTGTACAAAAAGTATGTAAGACACATGTTTAGTCTTAACGCTGAGAAACTGTGTGGGTGGCCAGTTGGTTCAGTTTCTCTTTTAAAGTTTTGTAGCTAAGAGGGCAGAGCTGAATCTGGAGAAATGCTGGTCTCAAACTCGGACAAATCCCTGTTCCTAGCCCGCAGTTTATAGCTTCAAAATGAACTGGGGTCATAACCGCCAATTCTATCAGCTCTGCCCCATACAGCTTGTGCTGAAGGCGAATTTCTTGGGCCTTTACTCAGTATAAAGCACTGAGCTCTATTTTTAGGATATATCCCTCAAGAGCAAATTTCTGGACAGCTGTGCTTCTGCAACCTAAACTGCGTGGAGGGAGGAGGAAGGAGGTACTGGCCCTGGTGAGGGAATGCCAGCTGCGGAGACCGTGCCGGGACCTTAGGCCCCACGTAACATTAGTTTTACAGAGGTGGTACCACTTTTGATTGACATGTGCCACAGAATGTTTCCGAGCTAAGACCTTAAAGGGCAGTTTGTGTGTGGAGAAAGCAGTCAGTACGTCCTGGCTCACGCTCTGAAAGAGTCCCCCGGAGCAGCTCCCAGCGGTCAGAGGGGTGTGTCCCTGGCCGTGCCTCCGCTCACCAGCACTTCGCATGGTCACGTGAGCTGCGTGCTCCTGAGCTTTACCTGTATAATTATCCAGGATCCTAAATCCTCAACTTGTTCTCGCTTGTGATCCTTCAAAATTGGGTCAGGTGTTAGTGCTGGGTACTAGGAATTTTCTTTTCTCTACCGCTATTGCTCAGAGAGACAGACATGAAAACCGGAACACGAGAAAAGAGAGCCCTCGCTCGCCCTGCCGCTCCCTGGCAGGGCACCACGGTCTTGCCAAACTTTTTTCCCTTTCCTCTCCTGTTTCTCCCCACCCAGCCCCTTTCCACTCCTCGCCAGTATGGCCATGCTTGCTTCTCTGTAGATGCTAAAGGTTCGAGCCCTTTTTCCCAGGGCGAGTAACCAGCCAATCAGAACACCACATTCTTTAGGGGAAGTAACCTGGCCAACAGGGGTATCCATCACGTCAGCTCTGCCAGAGGGAGGGGGCCCAGGTCCTGCCGCCCTCCGGCCTGCCCCTGCTCCCGTGTCTGTTACTGAGTCCATAGGAACAGTAGGTAAGGGCTTCGTCTCTGTCAAGCCATGCATCAAGGACACCATGGAAGAATGTCTGGCATCAGAGGGAGCATGTGGAGAGCAACTTGGGAGGAACAAGTTTATTTTGTATTGAATGATTTTTATGAATGCAATATTAATCCTTGCAGATGAGCAATAATCATTAAAGTCAATTAAAATGATGGACCTTACTGGGTGTCTGTGTTGTTTTGGTTGAACGGCAGAACTTCGCTGGAACCTGTTTCCTAGGCCAGGCACGGGCCAGTCAGCAGTACCCAGTAGAGATTTGCTGAGGACCCGACACGCAGGGCCGCGGGCTGGGGTCCGAGTTCTCAGTAGTATCTTCAGTTTTGTGCCAGGCACTTCTGCGCTCACTGTCTTCGAGAAGCAGACCTGCTGCTTACACTCGGGCTCCTCGCTTGCATAGTCCCCCTCTAAGACCAGGACCTAACTCTTTGTCTTAAAGAATGTCTCCAGAGTTACATGAGCTTAAGCTCCTCTCCTGTCTCTGAAGTTGTTGCCTTGTCTTCTGATGTGACTGGTATCTTATTAACATTGTTCTGCTCTGGCTGGTGTGATTCAGTGAATTGAGCATTGGCCTGCAAGCCAGAGGGTTGCCAGTTCGATTCCCAGTCACGGCGCATGCCTGGGTTGCAGACCAGGTCCTCAGTGGGGGGCGCACAAGGGGCAACTACACATTGATGTTTCTCTCCCCCTCTTTCTCCTTCCCTTCCCCTCTGTTTAAAATAAATATTTTTAAAAAACTGTTCAAAAGTAATACCTTTTCCATTTTGTTAAATTGGTCCCAGTGTTGATTTCTGTGCAGACTGGTAGAAGGGGTATTTTTTAAATCCTGTGAGACTATCCACAGACATGAATCCAAATGCAGATTTCAGAAGTTGTGAGCAGAGCCCTGCTCGCTCAGTACGTGATGTCTGTGGCCACCGCATGCCAGAACGTCAGAGTTGAGTCATTCCAGCCAAGTGGACTGTGAAGTCAGACATGTTTTCACTCCAGCCCTAAACAAAAAGAGGTTGCGGAGCCCGGCGTGAAGGCTGGGCTGGTGATGAAGGGAAGGCGTGTTGGAGGCGTTGGGGCTGCATGCTAGCGGGAAAGCAGAGGGGCGTCTGTGAGAGCAGACTCCGAGAGGGCGAGAGCGCCGAGAGCTCTCTGCCAGGCAGCAGAGGCTAATCCATCCGCGTCCTGGCCGGGGTTTGCTCTGGGGTCGGGGAGTCTCGACAAACTGATGAAGCAACTTAAAAATTACCTGGGAAGGAACGTATGATTTCGATTTAGAACGTGTAACTAACAAATTTAGAGTTCATGACCAGTTTTAAGTTGCAATTGATACACATATATACACACATGTACTATTGGAAACTAGACACTGTTAGATAGTATTTTTGTATTTTTGTTTGCATTTGGTTTGGAATTGTGCTCAAAAAAAGGAGAGTCAAATACATTAAGTGTATAAGTGCATTTGGAAATGTTTAAAGGAGTTTAAGTTTATAAATTGGAGATTTAGAGTCTCCTTAATAGTGATTAACATTTGCTAGATTTATGAATAAATTAAGATCTATAAGCTGAACTTTAAAAAGCATAGAGTAGTATTTTTAATTTGTTACCTTAATAAATTGAATTATTTTTTAACTGAAATGACGTTTTCTTTGCCCACACGGCAGCGCTTGAAGGCATTTTAAAATGTGCCCTAAAAAGAATTGTTCTGGATTGTGCTTGTCTGATCCTCTGGCCTTTTCCCCTCATCCTGCTGCCCTGTGGCTGTGGTTCTCCACTTCAACCAGCAGATGGCGCATCTTCTCACTGTCTCCGGCCAACAAAGGAAAAGAAATCCACAATCCTTTGTGTTTTGAAATTGAGAATATTTCAGGTTATTAGGAAATAGGTGAATATACAGTATATTAGATAATGCCTATTAGGGGGATGTGTAGTAGCTTTCAATATCAAATGTCAGTAAGCTTGTATTCAGTAAGTTTATTGATATTTATAGAAAAAGGGATAAGTAACAACTATTAATAGCCTGCTATCTGTTCAGATCAGGTTTTGATGCCAAGTACTTCTGGCCAAACCAGGGAAATTTTTTTGACTGTAGAATTTTTTCAAATTTCAAAGGCTTGTGGCTCCAGAATAATAGCACTCGTATCGGGTTGCGTGACTGGCTCCGTTCTGTGTGCTTCACAGTTAGCATACTTGACACTCACAGTAATCCCCTGAGACAGGCACCACGGCTGTCCCCGTGTCACAGATGGGGACGCTGAGGCAGCGGGGTGAAGTAACTTGCCCGAGGTACTCTGCTCCTAAGTTGGTGGAGCTGGAATTAACCCAGTCTGGCTCCAGGGTCCATGCTCAACCCTGGGCAACATCACTTCTGGGAAACAGCCCCAGACCAGGGTTCTGGTGTTGGAGCTGCATGTGGGGTTGGTTAAAAATGCAAATACCTGCGCTGGCTGGTGTGGCTCAGTGGGCTGAGTGCTGGTCTGAGAATCCATAGGTCGCTGGTTCGGTTCCCAGTTGGAGCATGTGCCTGGGTTGTGGGCCGGGCCCCTGGTTAGGGGCATGTGAGGCAACCACAGACTGAAATTTCTCTCCCTCTCTTCCTCCCTCCTCTTTCTGAAAATAAATAAAATCTTTTAAAATGAAAATTCCTGTGTTCTGTCTCAGTCCCTACAGGGAGAGACAGACTCTCAGGGCCGTGGGGAAGCTGAACATCTCTGCAGTCACAGGGCAGCTGAGAGGTAGAGCTAAGGTTAGACCCCAGGTCTTTCCGGCTCCCTGCGGCCCTCCTCCTAAGGTACCTTGAGGCTCTGCAGGATGCTCTCAGGCAGTTTTCCCAGGGGTGCCATTTCTCAGCAAAGATTCTTTCAGCAGAAGAAACGTCACGGGCATGAAGACCCAAACCGCAGATGCCATGACCTTCCTTGCGTTTCCTGAACGCAAGTCCTGGCAACCCAGGGAACCTGCCCCCGGAAGCCAGGCCAGTCTGCAGTTTTCCCGTGACGGGGGCCCCCAGGCTCTCTGATGAGCCGTGGCTGGGCCTTGTGCTCTGGGTTTGGTTGGCTTTCAATCACAAAAATTCTCACCCATACTCCACCATTTCAGTGCATAAACGCCACACCAAAAATGGGCCATTTTCTTCAGTATCCCTCGCCTTTGTATTTCTGTCTGGGCACATTACTTCCGAAGGGTCACTTGGCCTAGTCGGGAAGTCTGGTGAGGAGCTTGAACTGCATGAACAAGAGCAAGCTGCCTTCTCTGAGGCACTCTAGCTCTTCCCGCTCGCTTCCGAGGGAATCTGTGGACAGAGGGGATGGGTTTGTGTCCATTTTTCTCAAGCAAAGACTTTTATCTCAAGTCTAATGCTAAGATGTGACAAGGGAGGCACTGTCTCTGGCACTCATACAATGGGGGCAACTCAGCACTTGGGGCTTTTTCCTTGTCTGTGCGGTGGGCTTCCTAATGCCTAGTGAATGAGGTCTTTTTTCTAATTTTCCTCTCAAAATCAAGTGTCATATGAAAATATAACTAAATAATAGGAACCAGCTCTAACCCCCACCATTTTCCCCCACAAATGTCCAATTGATTTTTTTTTAATTTAGACAATTTTGTGGAAAAGTACATGTAACAAAATCTGCCATTGAAGCATTTTTAACCATACAGTTCAGTGATGCTGAATGCATTCACATTGTTTGTTTGTTTTAAGATTTTTGAAATTATTTTTACAGAGAGGGGAAAGGAGGGAGAAAGGGAGAGAAAGATTGATGTGCAAGAGGAGTGTTGATGGGTTGAGAGAAACATCAGTCAGTTGCCTCTCGCACACCCCCAACTGGGGACCTGGTCCGCAGCCCAGGCAGGTGCCCTGGCTCAGAATCATCGGGTGACAGCCTTTTGGTTCACAGGCCAGCAGTGCTCAGTCCAGTGAGCCACCCCGGCCAGGGCTACTTTCCCATTGCTGCGTAACCATCACCAGCATCCATCCTTAACTCTTTTTATCTGTAAAACTGAAGTCCTATGCCCATTAAAAACCAACTCCCATTTCCCTCTCTCTGCCCCCCGGCAACCACCAGTACACTTTCTGTCTCTAAGAATTTGAGTACCTTGTATAAAGTGGAACCATATGTATTTGTCTCTTTGCGACTGGCTTATTTCACTCAGCATAGTGTCCTTAAGGTTCATCCATGGTGCAGCATGCTGCAGAATTCCCTTCCCTTATAAGGCTGAATAATGTTCCATTGTGTGTTTTTGTGTGTTTTTATCACCTTTCGCTGCTCCATTCCTCCATCCGTGGACACTTGGGCTGCTGTGTAGCTATTGTGAATGCTGCTGCCAAGAAAACAGGCGTACAAATGTCTCTTCAAACCCTGCTTTCAGTTCTTTTGGGCGTATGCGCAGAAGTGGGATTGCTGGATCATGTTGCAACTTTGTTTGTGACTTGTGTGCAGAGCAGCCCTACTGTGTTCCACAGCAGCTGCGCCACTATACGTTCCCACCTGCGGTGCCGGAGGAGGGCGCCTGTCTCTCCACATCTCCTCAGCACTGGTCTTCTGGTTTGTGATAGTAGCCCTCCGACCAAGTGGCTATAAAGCGGTGTCTCACTGCATGGGTGATTTGCGTTTCTCTAATGCTAGTGATGTTGAGTGTCTTTGCATGTGCTTGTTGGCCATTGGTATGTCTTCTTTGGACAAATGTCTATTCAAGTCCTTTGGTCATTTTTAAATATGGTTGTTCGGGGTTTTGTTGAGCCTTGGGTGTTTTCCATATATTCCGGATATTAATCCCTCATCAGATATGGGATATGGAAACATTTCTCCCGTTCTGTAGGTTGCTCTTTAATTCTGGATAGTGTCTTTTTGATGCACAAATTTAAATTTTTTTCATGAAGTCCAGTTTGTCTTTTTTGTTGGTCCCAACTTAACACTATTGAAAATACCACTGCCCAAAACATCAGTGGACATGTACCTTTGTCTAAATCTTTGACCATTTCCTTAGGATCTATTACTAGAAGTGGAATTACTGAACCAAAGTCTTTCCTATTCTGAATGTAGCTGACATAGTGTAGAGTCTTTAAAAGTCTCAATCTCCATCCACACCCCCACACCCCCGATTATAGCTTGTGGTAGGTCAGTCGTAGAACTTGGCCAAACTATGGCCATTAAAACTAGATGTCAGTTGTGTGGGATTTGTTAACTTTATCTAAGAAGCCTCTCAGCTTTGGCCCTTAATCTGCAAATCCCTTAGTTTTTCGTATCAAGTTGGTCCAGCCCAGCTTGGATGAAATGCTCATTTATTTTAAAACACCTACTGGGAGGGGTTCCAGCAGAAATCATGCGACAGAGACTTTCTGGGAATTGAGCTGGGGGTGTGGAGCAGCCAAGCGAGATGTGGTTCTGGAGAGACAAAGATGGATAAAATGCCTTTAAGGCTTTCTCAGCGTAGTAACAGAATGATGGCACATCACCTCTAAGCTGTCTACTGGGCATCTCAGACTTGACATGTGCAAAACAGAAATCTTGATCTTCTCCCCAAATCAGTTTTTCTTTCTCCTGGATATCCCTGTTTTTATAAGAAATACAACCACACATCCAGTTTCTCAAGCCAAGAATTTAGGACTCATTCCTCATCCCTCTCTAACCTGCTGGTAGGAGTCCAGCCTTTCAACGAGTCCTGTCAAATTAACCTACACAAGATAGAAATATATCAACCCAAATGCTCCATCCTGGTGCAAACCACCATCATTTCCATCTGTATAATCTTCTTATCTGTCAACCTCCATCCACTCTTGCCTCTCTTCCATCTCTTTTCCAAAATCAGCCAAATTGGCCTTTTAAACATCAGACCCTAACACCTCCCTGGTTAACATCTCCAGTGGCTTTCCATTTCACTGAGAATAAAATTCAAACTCCTTCCCATGCCCTGCGAGGCCCAGCATTATCTGGCCTTCATCTACAAGAGCTCCTCTGGCTCATTCAGTTTCTACCACACTAACCTCCCGGCCTCTGCAGGGAACTGGTCCCGCTGCTACAGCGGCGTCCGCGGGGATCTTCACAGGGCTCTCTCTCACCCTCCTTTCAGAACCCATTCAAGATCACACCTTCAGGCCTACCTTCCCTGGGCAGCCTACCTCATATAGCCATGCTCCCCATCATCACTGCCTTTTGTTTCTTACCTGCACTTATGTCTCTAATATGTATCTGTGTGCTCTCTGTCTCTCCCGTGGGTGATGCAACTGACCGAGCATAGAGGAGAAATTCTAAGTGTTAAGTGAATGATGAATGACGGTCACAACTGCAGTTATTTTATTGATTTATTCATTTGTTTAGTTTCTCTCCCCCATTTGAAAGTAAATTCCTTGGGGACTGGAAAACATGTCCATTTTGTTCACTATGACATGCAAAGCCAAGTTAAAGGAAGTTGGGGGCGACTAAAATGATTGAAGGGGCTAAGGAAGGTCTCACCGATAAAAGGACATCTAAACTGGGACTGATTTGAAATAGGAACCTAAGAAGACCGAAAAAAGTAAGAGCTCAAACAAACGGAATACCGCGAGGTGTTGGGCAGCCAAGATGGCTTCAGCACTTGCTGCCACACCTAATATGGCGACCGAGAAGCGTTCCTGGAAGAAATCTCGCGAGAGCTGCATCACAGCTACTGTACGGGAATTGAGCCGGGGGTGTGGAAGAGCCAAGATGGAGCCGGCTGCCGGCGGTCCCGGCCCGCTGATCATGAACAACAAGCAGCCTCAGCCGCCGCCACCTCCGCCGCCCGCAGCCGCGCAGCCGCCTCCCGGGGCACCGCGGGTCGGTGGGGGTCTCCTGCCCGGCGGCAAAGCCCGAGAGTTCAACCGCAACCAGCGCAAAGACTCGGAGGTCAGAAGCTTCGGGGGGCGAGGCCAGCACCGGCGGGCTGTGTCTGGGGACCTTGGCCAGCGGCAGCTCTCGGGTCTCAGCTGGGTTTCCTGGAGGGTTCGCTAGGGTTTGAAAGGGGAGTTGTCATTTCAGGGCGAAAGGAGCAGGACATAAGACTGGCACCTCCGGGGGCGGGGGTGTGAAGCTGGGGTTCGCTCTCCGAGCTCTGCCGCCCGGGAGAACCTCCGGGAGCCGGTGGCTGCTCGTTTGCTTCTCCGAGACCGGAGCTGTGGATGCGCGCTCGGAGCCCCAGCCTCTGGGAAGCCGCCTCCACCCCAGTTCTGGGGGTGAGGAGTCGGTGGCACGCTTGCGCTCCAGGGGGCCGGGCGGCAGACCCTCGGTCCCGAATCCTCTCTGCCTCTGGTCCTGTGGGTGCCACAGCGCACGGTGGCCGGTGTGTGCGGGTGGGGAAGGGCCCTGGAAGCCGGATGGAGGTAATTATCACCAATGGTGCTACGGCGCCAGGAGGTTGCGAGAATAGGAGAGGGGAAATCCTTCCATCCGACCTGAGCCAGGGCAGGTTCAGGCCACGGTGCGACAGTGCCTGGTGCGCCCGATGCTGAACTCTCGTGAAAGAGCAGAAATAACACATTTTAAACAGGAGTGAGGGTTCAGCGTGCCCTTCTCTCTTGCTAGTGGCTGTTCCTCCCCTTCCCGAGATGCTGGAGTCTGGGCGAGTCGCCTCACCCTGAGTTAAAGAATTCCTCCCACTGCCTCCCATTGTGGAATTCATGAATGAAGACACTCATGTCGCAGCGATTTAGGGCTTCTTGTTCCCAGAGTACTTACTGTGGGGGTCTCTCCTTCCCCCCAGGCAGTTGGGAGGGTCATCAGTCAGACGCTTATTGATGAGAGGGAATGCATACTGCCCCAAGTCATATCAACCCCTGGTGGTACTGCCTTCAGACGTGTGAAGTCAGGCTTTGGTTTTTGTTGGCAAGGGCAAACCCCTGGGAAAACATGTCAAAACTTGGCAAGTCCAAAGCAGACATTCCTTGAGCTCTTAAGTGAATTATTTGAGAAAGGAAAGAAACCAACCTCTAAAGGAGCTCTTTTGCAGGGTGGGGGACATCCGTGAAGAAAGAGTTTTACATTTTCTTAAGTAGCTGTGAGTGGTCAAATAAATACCCTTTGATGCATTTAAATTTCTCTTTCTACCCTTTACTTCCCGTGTGGGCTCAGCACCAGGAAAGTCAGTCAGGGGCATATTTAAGCTGAGAGCCCTGTCTGAATGAGTTTTCCTAGAGATAGCGAGGCTGTCTCAGCTCCCAGCTGAGATCTGCAGGCTGGGGGCCTGAGCAGGGCCTGGAGGACAGGGAGGCAGACACTTGGTGAGAGCCTACTGTGCGCTCCCTCACTGTGATTAATGCTTGGAAACCTTCCAGGCAGATTTCTGTCACCCCATCCTGCAAATGGGACCGAAGTTCAGGACCTCGAGCAAGTGCACCTCTGTTGCCTCTGAATGGGGGTCGGGGTCCTCGTGCTGCTCAGTGTTTGTGGCTGTGCTGTGTCGTT
This sequence comes from Tonatia bakeri, assembly GCA_004024845.1. NCBI lineage: Eukaryota > Metazoa > Chordata > Mammalia > Chiroptera > Phyllostomidae > Tonatia > Tonatia bakeri. The sequence continues at coordinate 37,249 of PVIA01006559.1, read as the reverse complement.
TTGTGGGTGGTCTTTGTGCCCCAGGTGGCTTGTAATCAAGCCTGAGGACTTACCCCCTTCTTCACTTCTCTCCTCCGAGAATAAGGCTTCCGAGAGGATGTGTTCTTAGTGACCACCTGTCCGCAGCAATAAAAAGATTCTCTTTGCCCACATTCTCTCCTGTGCGGGGAGGCGAGCCGTTCTGTTCAGCTGCTGCCTTCTCCGCCAGTTCTCACTGAACGCTGAGGGAAGGGCAGAGGCCTGGGGGTGTCAGTATTCATTCCGTCCTGAGCTGTTGGGAGCCGACTGGCCAGAAAGCAGGGGTGCTTCTGGAATCTCAGCACCATGTGGCACAGTCATTCACTGCCCAGAATGGAAGCTTTGTGTTATTCACCCAGCAAGTTGGGTTTTTTTTTTAGTTTAAACCATCATTCATTCATGCCAAATAGTGTGCTGGGCATTGTGAAACCATTGGTGAGCCAAATGGACCAGGTTCCCCCTGCGATGGAACGTGCAGGCTCCTGGAGAGGCGGGCACTTCACACATACACGTGCCTCCACGTGTAGTTGTGAGCTAGGGTGGGTGCTCTGCCAGGCCTGCGCTGGCTCGGGAGACAGTGTTGTGGTGCAACATCGGAGGAGTGGAGGCGGGCCCTTCACACAACGGTATCTCTGGACTCTCGGCAGCCTGTCAGCTCGCTCTCTCTCTCCTGTTCTCAACAGGGCTATTCCGAGTCCCCGGACCTGGAGTTCGAGTACGCCGACACAGACAAGTGGGCTGCAGAGCTCTCGGGTAAAAAGCCTGCACCTTCGTGTCACTTAGGGGTGTTTTCTCCTTATTGGTCTTTAATAACATTAAGAGTGAATGCCATCTGGGAGTCCATTCCACCCTAGTTAGTCTTAGTAATGGTGTGTGTAAAACGGGTTAGTTGCTGGACTCGGGTCTCGTGCATCTCATGACTGTGGCTGGGACTTTCTTTTGACCAGCTCAGTCGACTGTGGACAGAGACGCTCCTTGGCCATGCACTGTCTCGCCTAGAGCAGTGGTCGTGCAGACTGCCCACAAGTGTGCCTGCATCTGGGCACGCCTGCCACGCGTGTGTGACTTGGGGTTTGCTGAGCTGCTCCTCCAGCCCAAAGCACAGGTCCTCTTCAGGAGAGGGCCGCTACATGAGAGACTCGTGTTCATGACAGCAGCCAGTCTCTAGCATGGCGTGGTGGGATCACACGCCCCAGACTGGACATGCCTATGTTTGTGCTTGCCTGGCGTTCCGGTGGTCAGCTGCCGGGGAAGCCAGCCTTCTCTCCATCCTGGTCGTCAGGACACTGAGGCCCCCTTAGCAGTCACAAAACATAGTCTCTGCTGCACGTGGGACCTGGTGGGGTTGTGGACATGGAGCTGACGGGACTGTGTCCTTTGACAGAGCTTTACAGCTACACGGAAGGGCCTGAGTTCCTGATGAACCGAAAGTGCTTTGAGGAGGACTTCCGGACCCATGGTGAGCGGTGCCCTGCACTTCTTGGTTCCTCTCAGCCCGTGTCCTGCGGGCCGAGGGGTGTCTCACAGTATCTGAGCACCCCAGTTGTCCTGGGGTGGCCGGTAAAGGGTGCTGAGCTGTGATGGTTCCAGGCCAGATGCAACATCAGGGTGGGCTTGCGAACACTGGTGGTGGTGGCTTTTCAGAGTGTGAGTGCTGGGGGGAAGGGCACTTGGTGTGATTAAACTTGCACCAAAAACAGCATTCTTTCTTTCAGTCTGGAAATTCAAATTCACAAGGCAGCAGTGTGTCCCTACCATTATATAGAGAGTAACTGATCTTTCCGAGTTTGCTGGTCCCGTGGCAGTTCAGAATTTGGTGGGCGCACATGGTGTCAGGTCCATTGTGGGGGTTTTCTGGGCTCAGGTGTCACTGGTCTCTGGCCCTGCAGTGATGGACAAGAAGTGGACCGAGCTGGATACCAACCAGCACCGCACCCATGCCATGAGGCTCCTGGATGGCCTGGAAGTCACCGCCAGGGAGAAGAGACTCAAGGTGGCCCGGGCCATTCTCTACGTCGCCCAAGGTACAGAGTGGGCCCCCAGCCCCCGCCTCCCCTTCGGTGACAGGGCCAGCCAGACCCGGGGGCACTCAGTGAGCTGTGCACTGGGCCTACAGGCACCTTCGGGGAGTGTGGCTCCGAGGCAGAAGTGCAGACCTGGATGCGCTACAACATCTTCCTTCTCCTGGAGGTGGGCACGTTCCATGCTTTGGTGGAGCTTCTGAACATGGAAATAGAGTGAGTTCTCCCAAGGGGCAAGTGGGGCAGGAGGGCGGGGGCCGAGCTTACAGAACTGTCTAGTGTTGAAGGTCTGGTCCAGGGCCTGACGTCTCACTGGCTGGTCCTGTGGCATCTCGTGCCGTCTGAGCACAGGTCGTGGTGGTGTGCTCCCCCAACAGGGCAGCACTTGCGGGGGCCCCTTCTTCTGCCTCTGGGGGAGGCGCTGACTCTGTCTCTCCTACAGCAACAGCGCTGCGTGCAGCAGTGCGGTGAGGAAGCCAGCCATCTCCCTGGCCGACAGCACGGACCTGAGGTGAGGCCACAGTGAGGGCAGCAGGGCTTGGGGAGTGTCCTTGGGTTTTCATGCTGAGTGCGTGTGCGTGTTCCTTCTCACACGCCGACCTGCAGGCGTGCTGGGTTCCGTGTGGGGTTCGTCGGCCCTGCTGAGGGCTCTCCTGGTGCCCGGGGTCTGGGGTGCCTCTGGGTTGAGTCTCCCAGAGGAAATCCCAGGTGGAGCCACCTGTGACAGAAGCACAGCATCTCTGAGAGCTCGCTGTGGTGTTCCGTGTTGCACGAAGCACCTGGTGTGACCCCGTGGGCTCCCACCTTCTCATGCACAGCTTGAGTGCCGTCTGTATACAGTTAGTCCTGACCATTCGTGACGCTTCATGGCTGTGCATAAGGAATAGCCGCAGCTCAAGGACAAGATCACTTCTCCTTGTGAGGATTAGGGTCTGTCTCTTCTTGTGCACTTAGAAGTTTTCAGACTGGGGGTTGGTGGTGTCCCCATTGTAGTCAGGGTCCCTGGCATTGCCCTATGTGCTCCTGACTCTCACCGAGGTACCCATGTTCTGTTCGCACTTCCACGCTACTCTGCTTTGGTGGGTCCAGCCCCCACTTCTGCAGCTCAGTGCCCACTCTGTGTCATTTTCATTCCAGGAAGCTCAGGGCAGTAAGTGCTATTGGCCATTCTGGTTCACAGTAATCCACTCAGCAACCATTTGCCAAGTGCCTGTTTTGAGTAAGCACTTTGCTGGACTCTGGAGGCACAGAATAGGTCTGATCCCAGCCCTAGCAGCGTGGGGCCAAGGAGGAAGCACTGCATGCTCCACGTGGTTCTCAGTGTCCTGGACGCCGCAGCCCCCCATCAGCCAGCCTTCCTGCTCTGGCTTCCTCATGTCCGCTGGGGTGAGGGCAAGCCGGTGCTCCCTTGATGCCCGCTCTCCTGGTTTTCTTGTCCCCAGGGTCCTGCTCAACATCATGTATCTGATTGTGGAGACCGTTCACCAGGAGTGCGAGGGGGACACGGCTGAATGGAAGGCAATGCGGCAGACCTTCAGGGCTGAGCTAGGTGGGGGCCCCGGGTCCTAGTCGCTGAGGCTGGTGGGTCGGGAGAGGCCCGTCCCTGCCTGTGGCCCTGACGCCTTCGTGTCGTCTCCAGGTTCCCCTCTGTACAACCACGAGCCATTCGCCATCATGCTCTTCGGGATGGTGACCAAATTTTGCAGTGGCCACGCCCCTCACTTCCCCATGAAGAAGGTTCTCTTGCTGCTTTGGAAGACAGTGCTGGTGAGCACCTCCCGGCAGAGGAGCACAGGTGCCAGGGGACGACGGGGCAGGCGTGGGGCTTGGACTCGCCCTCCCCGCTCCAGAAGGGGCTGGTCCTGTGGGGCCTGGGCCGGGGTCATGCCCTCTTCAGAGTTGCCTGCACATTTTGTCTTGGCCGTACATCCTGCTAGCTCCTCCCAGAGCTTCCCTGAAGCCAGAGAGGAAAGCTGAGTCGCTCAGAAACAGTGGAAGTAATTGGCCTAAAATTGGTGGCACTGCTGGCTTCTAGGGGGATGTTTAGATGATGCTTTTTTTTTTTTTTATTGGAATATCCTGCAACGGATAGTTGACCTGTGAACAACGCAGGTTTAAGCCGTGCGGGTCCAGTTATATGCGGGTTGTTAAAATAAATACAAGTGGGCCTGTGCAGTTGAAACCCACGTTCAAGAGTCTGCTGTGTTTTTGATTCGCAGTTTCAAACCCCTGTAGGTGGAGGGCCGACTGCAGCTCTGCGTGGGTTTTGAACTGCGTGGGGTGTGGGCACCCCACCCCCTGCATTGTTCCAGGGGCAGCTGGATTTGCAGTCTGATTTGAAAGTCTGGCGTGTGCACCTTCTGAAGCATACAGGCTCACTGGTTTTCCTAGGAGCTTGAAGGGTTAGGCTCTTCAGTCTGCATTTTTGTTCTTTTTTTATTAACCTGAAGAGCGAGTTGTACACGTAGCACTATGTGTGTGTGTGTGTGTGTGTTCAGTGGGCTCAGCCAGCCCCCATTGCTCCTCTCCCTTTCTGACGTCGCTGGACTTCCCTGGGAGTGCAGGGAGTCCCTTGTGCAGAGGTGGTGAGGTCCTGTAGAGATGTGGGTCCCGGCTGCTCTCGAGCCGCACACAGCTCTGCTCCCTGTCTGACGCAGTGCACGCTGGGTGGCTTCGAGGAGCTGCAGAGCATGAAGGCGGAGAAGCGCACCCTCCTGGGCCTGCCCCCGCTGCCCGAGGACAGCATCAAAGTGATCCGCAACATGAGGGCCGCCTCTCCGCCGGCCTCTGCCTCCGACCTGATCGAGCAGCAGCAGAAACGGGGTCGGCGGGAGCACAAGGTGAGGGCGACGGGCCCCGGCCACTCCTGAGGTTCTGCAGGCGCACTTACAGTGGCTCGGCCCTCGGACGAGCGTGGGGGGATTATCTTTGAACAGCTGGTCCAAATGAAGGCCTCTAGGGAGGGACATCGCGCCCTCAGTCCAGGGGCCCAGTTTTCAGTGGGCACCTGGGATGTATTTTTAAGAGACTAGGACAGGAAATGGCATGTCATTTGGGCTCAACCTTGATCTCCTGCTTCCCACTGCCCTTGGCTCTGCACCTGCCACCTTTCTAAGTTCCAGCCTCGCCAGCGTCCTTGCCCCCCTGTAGGTCCTCAGTTGCCTCCCACCCCCCCCATGTCCAGGCCCTGATAAAGCAGGACAACTTGGATGCCTTCAATGAGCGGGACCCCTACAAGGCCGACGACTCCCGAGAAGAGGAGGAGGAGAATGACGATGACAACAGTCTGGAGGGGGAGACATTCCCCCTTGAGCGCGACGAGGTGATGCCTCCCCCACTGCAGCACCCCCAGACCGACAGGCTCACCTGCCCGAAGGGGCTCCCATGGGCGCCCAAGGTCAGGTGAGTCTCAGACCCTCGGAAGGCTCTTGGCTCCTGAAACCAGAGCGTCACACCCTCCGGCTGGGCGCCTGGCCAGCGTCTCCACATGAGATCCGCTGCTGGGACAGGCCGGCCTTGGCTCTTGGGTGAGGCTCTCTTACGGGACCCTGTGCTGGCCCTGCTGGCTTTGTGCCGAGTGGCCCTCCTGTGCCCCTGAGTCTGAAACAGGAGCTGGCTCTCAGTTAGACGCGGGCTTGGGGAGGAGGGAGGGAAATGAAAACAAGGACATGCCAATGAGCTCATCTCCACACGCCCTAGGGCCGTATATGGTTAACATAAGAATTCTAGGTGAAGGCAGAGGTCCTTTAGAGCTGTAATTGAGATATCTGAGACACGTGTGTGAGCGCGTGGATGGGAAGGTGCCTGGATATAAGGAAATGCTAACAGTTTGAAAGGGCACCAACTTAAGAAATAGGTAAACGTGAGAGGATATAAAGTCATTTTCTTATTTTTTCTTTCTTTTTAAGGTTTTATTTATTTTTAGAGAGAGGGGAAGGAGAAAGGGAGAGAAACATCAGTGTGTGGTTGCCTCTCATGTGCCCCCCACTGGGGACCTGGCCTGCCACCCAGGCATGTGTCCTGACTGGGAATCAAACCAGCGACCCTTTGGTTCACAGCCCATGCTCAGTCCACTGAGCTACACCAGCCAGGGCTAAAGTCATTTTCTTAATCCAGGTAAAGCCCCAGTTTTCAGGGGTCCGTGATGGGAATACATAGCAGAGCATCAAGAAAGGCAGGATATACTGCTTGTGTGGGACCGGAAATGTGACTCGTGAGAAAATCAGTAGCTTATAGTTCTCACTGTTGTAAAAAATTTAAATATTTGAGGAGTTCCAATGACAGTGTTGTAAATCACTTTACAACATCACTTTAATTTTGCTAGTAAACTGGTTACACATAATTTTGGATTATAGATTCAGCATCATTGTGAGGGACATTAAAATAGACTGAAGGTTTCGGTCCTTTTTTTCTTTTTTTTCCTATAAAGAAAAACTGTTATGGGAGGTTTTTTCTCCTGGCTTCACAGTTCCCGGACATTCAGTAGTCTGTTAGCCAGGGCTCCTTGGAGTACGTGCCGTGCAAACCCTGCTCTGTTTCCTCGGCAGAGAGAAGGACATCGAGATGTTCCTCGAGTGCAGCCGCAGCAAGTTCATCGGCTACACTCTGGGCAGGTCAGTGCCACCTGAGTCCCTTTGAGGAGAGACAGCGAGAAGTCCGCCCTCTCGGCCTTCAGTGTCCGGGGCCCCAGGCGGACAGGCGCCCGGGCCTCACACAGGGCCTTCTTTATTCCCCAGTGACACAAGCACGGTGGTGGGGCTGCCCAGGCCAATCCACGAAAGCATCCGGACGCTGAAACAGGTAGTGGCTTCGGGTGCGCTTTTGGCCTGGTTTGGTCCCCAGCGAGGAAAGTGAGCCCAGCCCGCTGGGAGGAGCCGTTTTACTCTGGTTGTCTCTGCCTAGAGGCCCCTGGGCCCAGGGATGGGTGGCCTGCGGTTCTGTCTTCTGACAGCTCTGCTTTGTAGGTTACTTGTTTTAGCTGAGCTTTTGTTGGGGACTTAGTGGTGTCTCATTCAAGATTGTATTACCTGCCCTGGCTGGTGTGGCTTGGTGGAATGAGTGCCCGAAAGGTCGCTGGTTCGATTGCCAGGCAGGGCACATGCCTGGGTTGCGGGCCAGGTCCCCAGTTGGGGAGCATGTGAGAGGCAGTTGATGAATATGTCTTTCACACATCGGTGTCTTTCTCCCTCTCTTTCTCCCTGCCTTCCCCTCTCTCTAAAAGAAAATAAAATCTTTAAAAAAAAAGGTTATATTACCTGAGAGTTCTTGAAGTTTTAAGGGGCCCATTAAATACCCTTCCCCTTTCTTGCCCCAGCTCCAAGGCGGCTGAGGTAGAGGACCAGGGCTGCAGCTGCGGCTCCGCTGCTGATGAGCGGTTGGACGGTTGGACGGGGAGGCGGAGCACGCGGCGGGACAGGGGCCGAACCCCCGACTTCCGGGGCGAGGCCGTGCTGGAGGCTGCCGAGCCTGGTGCCTGCCGGAACAGGAGAGGGCGGCGGCTTTGCCCTGGTGCCGGAACAGGAGAGGGCGGCGGCTTTGCCGTTGTTTCTAGAGAGAGGAGAGAAAGAGGCTGGGCCGAGAACGTCCTGTTCCTCCCACACTGCCCAGCCAGCAGGGAGGGGACGTGAGGGGCAGGGAGAGACCGAGGTGTTGAGCACACGCATGTCCCTCCATCTGGGAGGGAACTCCAAGGGTGGGGAAGGGAGAGAGGTCTCTCCCAGCATATCTGGGGTGTGAATGTTTATGTTTCTGAAACATTTCTGAAATTTTTAGTACTAAGTGGGCCCATGTAGTTGGGCTTTTTGAGTACCTGGGTACTTGATTCTGATTACTTAAGTACTTTGATTCTACTTTTAATAGTTTTTCTGCCACTGTTGCCACCTGAAAGCCTCTTTCTCTCCTTTAATTTGCTTTTTTCTAATCTTTTGTGTGCTTTTGCACTGGTTTTAAAGGCAAGTGCTCACTTAGAAAGATGGCGTGGGTTTGGGACATTAGTGAGGGATCGTGGTGGAGCTGCAGCCCTCTGGGAGAAGACCGAGTTGGAGGAAGGTGGTGTGGGCCCTTGACCAGTGTGTGGGTGGCCAGCCGGGCGGAGACGCAGCCCTCAGCGCCCTCTCCCCTCCCCCAGCACAAGTACACTTCGATCGCGGAGGTCCAGGCGCAGATGGAGGAGGAGTACCTGCGCTCTCCTCTCTCGGGGGTGAGTCGGGAGCCTTCCTTAGCCAGCAGGGGCCCCAGCTCTTCCAGGCTCTGTGCTGAGCCCAGCCCTCGAAGCTGCCTTGGTCTCTGCCCTCAAAAAGCCCCCGGTCTCACTCCTGTGGCCAGGGTTGGGGGTTGGGGTGACCTATGTCTAGTGCGGGGGTTAAGAATGCAGACTCCGAGCCAGTCACTGCTTCTGAATCCCGGCTCTGCCACTCATTGGTTGACAACCCAGCAGAAGGTGGGATCTCCCTGCGCTTCAGTTCCCTCACCTGTAAAATGGGCATAATAACAGTGCCTTCTTCACAGAGTGGTAGTGAGGACTAGCTGAGTGGCAGCAAGTGCCTGGCAGGTCCCGCTGTCACTACCAGCATCGTTACTGACAATGACACTTACAGATTCCCCTCTGGCCAGCGAGTAAGCTGGCTCAGGAGACTGTGGTCGGACTGGGGTTTGTGTGTGTTCCACTGTGCTGAAAGGGAGAAGAGGAAGTCGAGCAAGTCCCCGCAGAAACCCTGTACCAAGGCCTGCTCCCCAGCCTGCCTCAGTACATGGTGAGTGCCTCTCCAGGGGGCCCGGGCCCTGGGCCCCTTGGTGGCCAGCAGTGGGCGCCTGCCATGGGATCGCCCTCCCCGCTACACTGGACTTGGGAGCGCATCCTTCGGCCCTTCCCCCTGCTGCCTAGCCTCTCCAGGAGGACCACCTGCCCGCTTCATCCTGCACCTAGGCACTCCGGGGCAGGCTGTCTTAGGGCCTCCTTCTCCCCAGATCGCGCTGCTGAAGATCCTGCTGGCCGCAGCTCCCACCTCAAAGGCCAAAACAGACTCGATCAACATCCTGGCGGACGTCCTGCCCGAGGAGATGCCGTGAGTGCCGTGGTGCCGTGAAGGGTGCAGGTCGGGGCAGCAGAGCAGGGAGGTGTTTGCGATCGGTCCCGGTGTTTGCTAGTTGCCTCCTTTTCTGGGCTCAGCTTCTCTGCAGGTTAAGTTGAGGGTGTTCCTGGCTCAGCAGAAGAAATGAGTGCCGGATTAAATACTTAGTTCTACAGGTTGAGGGGAAGGCTTAGTCCAGCTGGGCTGGACTCTAGTGTGGACTCTGCCACTAGGCGAATGCCTGGTGGCGCTGGGGAGAGCCATTTTCTCCTCTGCAGAGTGAGTCAGGCTGTGTCCAACACTCCCGAGACCTTCCCTCAAAAGCTGTGTGACTGGGACATCCCGGGCGAATAGGTCCAGCGTCTGGACGATTTGCTGGCCAGCAGCTGGACCTCAGCTGGGTGTCGGTTCCCTCCTGCTCCCCAGTGGGCTGGCCCACAGGGCATCTGTGAATCTCAGGGCGATGGTGGAATCCTCAGGGGCTCCTCCCGGGGCCACAGTCTGCACCTCTGATATGCGAGCACAAGCCAAGAGCATGCTCTCCCGGCCTTGACCTGGTGCCCTGCTGGGCTGCTGAGACCGCCCAGCTCCCTGTTGGTGAGAGCCAAGTGGGGGAGGAGGCAGGACTTGGCTAGTTCTGAAGGGGGTGTCACAGAACACTGGGCCATCACGATGGTCCTTGGGCAGAGGTTCCAGAGACAGTGAGAAGTCCTGAATCCTGAATTTAGGAACTGATTTAAATGTCTAATCACTATGTCACACACTTAAAACTAATATAATACTGTATGTCAAGTGTAATGGAAAATAAGTTTTAAAAAAAGAAAGAAACTGATTTTAATTCAGTGCTTCGTAAGTTTATCTGACCCCAGAACCCGTCTTCCCCATAACACGAAACATCTCAGTGTGGAGGTATTCACGGAACATGCCAGAGGAGGACAGCTTCTACGGTGGCAGAAGCTTAGGGGAGACCTTGGAAAAGAGGTTCATTGCTGGAGGAAAAGCGAGGAATAGGCCAGAAATGTGACTAGGGCATCCCAAGGAAGACAAATGTCGCTCTGAGCTGGGGGCAGGGGTGGGGCAGGAGGCAGGTAGGGGCGCTGCCCCACTGCCGGCTCACCCAGCTCCCTGTGCTTCCAGCACCACGGTGCTGCAGAGCATGAAGCTGGGCGTGGACGTGAACCGCCACAAAGAGGTCATTGTTAAGGCCATTTCCGCTGTCCTGCTGCTGCTGCTGAAGCACTTTAAGCTGAATCACGTCTACCAGGTACCTGCAAGGCCTGCCTGCCTTCCTGTCCTCTGGGCCAGGGCCTCGGGTGGTATTGCTCCTCCAGCCCCGAAGAGTGGAGGCCTTGGCTGTCGGAGGCCCTTGAGCTCTGTGTGAATGCTCGAAGACTCAGTCTTCCAACCAAGGTCTTTGTCATCAGAGGAAAGATGGTGAGGTCCCGAGGGGCATGCTTACTTTTTTCTATTCGTTTCAGTTTGAGTACATGGCCCAGCACCTGGTGTTCGCCAACTGCATCCCTTTGATTCTGAAGTTCTTCAATCAAAACATCATGTCCTACATCACTGCCAAGAACAGGTGATAATGGCCCAGGGATCAGGAGGGGCGGGCATGGCCAGTCAGCAGGGCTCCCAGCAGGCCTCTCCCACTGAGCCCCACTCGGCACCCACACGCCAGCATGCTCCGGGCTTCAGGACGCAAAGAAGCATGAGACACGGTCCCTCCCCGTGAAATCTGAGTCCAGCTTCGCAGCTAGTCTGGTGACTGGTGACTCAGTCTGTGCCTGGGTGGGAAGGGTCTCACCCTGGGCTCCAGGGCTGCCCTTGCTGTCCTTTTGTGCCCTTTTGTTTTGAGGAGACCAGCCAGGCTGCTTGTTCTCTCTGGGAGCTCAGCTGGCCACGTGCACTGTCAGGCCCTGTCTGCTGGCTTTAACCCCCACCCCTCTTGCCGGGTGCCAACTGTACTTGACACAGTGCCTGCGTGTCAGTGTGGGGCATCGTAGGGTGAGCCGTCAGCTAGACACCGTCTCCTATGGGCTTCCGCAGGGGCTCCCGCCCGGCCCCCAGCCCCTGGGCCACAGATTCGCTGCTGCTGGGAAAGTGGGGTCTTCATCCCTTGTAAGATCACAAGCTCGTCTCTGGCCTGAGGGGCCTTACGAGTCCCCTTGGAGCAGGTGTTGCCTCGTCTTAGAGCTGGGGGAGCCAGGGCGATACAGACAGGGTAGAGTCCTGCTTCCGTTCCAGCAAGTGAGGGGGAAAGCCCGGGGCCAGCCAGGTCACAGCTGCTGCCCAGACCCCAGCCTTAGCTTACGGCGGGCACCTGCCTTCTCTTGTCCTCTGCAGCATTTCTGTCCTGGATTACCCTCACTGTGTGGTGCATGAGCTACCAGAGCTGACTGCTGAGAGCCTGGTGAGTGGTGAGGCTCTTCCCCCGTGTCCCTTCCATGTGAGGGTCGGTGGTGGGGAGCCTGTCTCCCCCACACTGGGATAGGTGAGGTCACTGTTGAGTGCCTGGCCCTTAAAGCACTGTACTGCATGCAAGGACACAACGATTTGGATGTGGGAATCAGTTTGTCTCGGGGGCAGGCCACTGGGCTGAGCGGCTTCTCTCTCCCTGTACTGCAGCTCTGGGGCCACAGCTCTGAGGGAGCCTGATGTACCAGGTTGTGGGGGCTGAGGCCCTGGACTCCAGTGACATGCTGTTTCCTGCAGGAAAACTTTAGGGAGCTCCCCACCACCCCCTGCCAGCTTCTGGGGTGGAGTTCCCTTGGGCTGAACAGAGGAGTGCGTTCCCAGTACAGGCCAGAGAGGCCCGCAGTCAGGAGACCACCATACATGTGAGGGCCCTGGAGGCTGCGGAGCACCCACTGCTGTGGGCGTCATGGTTTCACCTGGGTTTCCCCCGCAGGAAGCAGGTGACAATAACCAGTTTTGCTGGAGGAACCTCTTTTCTTGTATCAACCTTCTTCGGATCTTGAATAAGCTGACCAAGTGGAAGCATTCCAGGACAATGGTGAGTCAGCGGGGGTGGCAGGCCGGGAATCTGGAGCTCCCAGCGGAGTGCTACGCCTTGTACCGTCCCTTGTACACAGGAGCAGGGGTCTCCAGGGTGGGCTTGCTACTATAGCTATATCCTTCCCTCCTAACTACCCTGTAGGCACATCTTTGCATTTTAAGGTCTGATTCCTTGCTCATTGATGAGTTGAGCTGGAGGCTGGAGCTCAGTCATGCACTGAATCATTCACATTGCAGAGAGGTTTCTATCTGACCAGGGTTCTGGGAGTGTCCCTTAACCCTGAGCGTGTGGGTGCCTTGAGGTGAGAGGTCCATGAAGCCTCTGAAATTGTAGGTCCGTGCATATAGCAGTATTTCTGAAGGAATCTGTAGCTTTCTTCATATTCCAAAAAGATTCATAATTTGGGTGGCCAGCGGTCCTAGTTTGCCTAGGATTTTGGTGGTTTTAGCCGCGGAAGTCCCAGGTCCCAGGAAACACCTCATTCTGGGGAGGACTGGGACGTTGGCCCTCCTGCCCATGACCCCAGAGGGAGTGAGCAGCCGGCTGCTGACGCCGGTATCTGTTCCACCCTCCACTGGCCCGGCCTGTGCCCCTTGCAGATGCTGGTGGTGTTCAAGTCCGCCCCCATCCTGAAGCGGGCGCTGAAGGTGAAGCAGGCCATGATGCAGCTGTACGTGCTGAAGCTGCTCAAGGTGCAGACGAAGTACCTGGGGCGGCAGTGGCGCAAGAGCAACATGAAGACCATGTCTGCCATCTACCAGAAGGTCCGGCACCGGCTGAACGACGATTGGGCTTACGGCAACGGTGAGGCCCTGCACGAGTGGGCCGCAGGGGCGGGCAGGGGGTGGGGCTCAGGTGCCTTCTTGCTCTGCCCTGGTGCCCTCTGAGGGGCCGCATGGAGTGCTAGGAAGGACTTTGAGGAGTGGAGGGGACTCTGGTCAGCCCCCATTCCTCTGCGCCCCCCTTTAAGTCGTTCCTTCTTCAGAAGCCGTCACAAGGCGCTCTCGTCTTTTCTCTCCCCCTGCAACTGCCTCGGTTCTGGCCACAAATCGTTTTGGCTCCTGATGGCTTCTCGCCTCCAGGGCCTTTCCCTTCATCAGTGCCTGGAACCGAGCTCCAGGGATCTTTCCACAGTGCAGCTCTGGTGGCACCTCCCTAGTCAGGGCCTCTGTCAGCTTCTGGTGGCCCTTAGAACTAGAGCCGGGCGCCTGAGTGCGCCACCTGAGGCCCACACCCCATCTCTCCCTGTCCTCTGTGATCTGGCCCAGCTTCTGTTCCACCGGCCTGTCCCGCCCAGGGCTCTGGGCGCACACAGCTCTCAGCCCGTGCACGTCAGCCTGTATTGTCCCCACTTCTGTTCCCTCTCCCAGCAGGTGTGCCCCCATCTGTCCCATGTCTGCGTGTGCTGTGTTTCCTCCCCTCTGGGCAGCCGCCTGAGCCTCCTGGGCAGAGTTGGGTTCTTCCCGGCATCCCCTCACCACGCTGCCGTCACAGTCACTGGCCCAGCGCACCGTGGCCACGTGACTGCATTCCCAGGGCCCTGTGAGTTTGTACCAGGAGAATGGAGAGAAGGGGCTCAGGAGGGGACCTGCAGGCTCCTCCCCTGACCCCAGAGCGCCAGGGAGAAGGTGGCTTTCAGAGAAAGGTTGGGGTCTGTCCTCGCTGCGTCCACATGGATGGCAGTGTGGCCCCTGCTCCGTAGAGCTGGCTTCCTGCGTTCATCCGACCCTCCTTTGCGTGAGCCCTCTAGGGAAGAAGTCCTGTTGGCATCCCCGAGGACTGATGGGGCCTGGGGGCTGACGATCAGCATTTCAAGCCCGAGGGACCTGACCCTCACCTGCAGGAATGCAGGGGCACTGCCCCGAGGGCCTGGCCCTGACCTCTCTTCCTGCTCTGCCCCAGATCTGGACGCCCGACCGTGGGACTTCCAGGCAGAGGAGTGTGCCCTCCGTGCGAACATCGAACGCTTCAACGCCCGGCGCTACGACCGGGCCCACAGCAACCCCGACTTCCTGCCTGTGGACAACTGCCTGCAGAGCGTCCTGGGCCAGCGGGTGGACCTCCCCGAGGACTTCCAGATGAACTACGACCTCTGGTTGGAAAGGGAGGTCTTCTCCAAGCCTATTTCCTGGGAGGAGCTGCTGCAGTGAGGCTTCTGGTTGGGGGACTGCAGAGGAAAGAGGTGTTGTCCAGGCACCCAGGGCTCAGTGTGGGTCACTGCAGTGTGCCCGTCCGCCTCCAGGTGGCAGCACAGCCCCACCGCGCCCTCCCCTGACAGCACTAGCTCGGCCTCTGGTTGATGCCCAGCCTCCTGGGAGCAGCCATCTCTGCTTGGCATCCTTTCTCCTCCCTCCTCCTCCCTCCTCTCTTGGACATGGTTGGTTACAGCTCATTTCTCATTCAGCCCAAGGCTGGCAAAAGCTGGGATGGGATGGGAACCCATTATATCTGAATTTCGGGGGTCACGTCGACTCCTCTGGAGACGTGCAAATCCTTGGCAGGTCAACTTGCTGAGGAGGAGGGCTTAGGATCAGGGCCAGGAAGTTGGAGTCCTGGTTCTGCCCTGGGGTTCGTGATGCCGTCCCAGCCTCCCACTGAGTTACCTCCCGAAGCAGAAGCAGGAGCGGGGCTCCTGCAGCTCGCAGGCGCTCTGGTTCCGGACGGGGCTAGGGTGGGGGGAGAAGGTCTCTTCACCAGTGGTGCCGTGGTTCCGCTGGTGTGCACAGGCCTGTAAATACCTGTGCGTGAGTCTGTGCGTGCGCTCTTGTGCCGTCTCGGGGTTTTTAACGTGTTTGTGTATTCTGTTTACATTAAAAGGAAGCAAAAACAATCCTGGTGGCCTTGTCTGCAGAACATAGGCTCCTGCGTGTCTCCTCCAGGTCCAGAAAGTGGGTTTTCTTGCCAGTGTCTGCAGGGGCCCACTTGTCTTCTGCCCAGCTGCCCACCTCTTCCTTCCAGGGCGGGGGCAGGCACCCCACCAAACTGTCCCCTCTCCCCAGTCAGTTGGAGTTGCCGCAGCTCCAGGACTCAGGCTGCTGGAGCGACACCCCTGAGTTTGACGTCACTGTGGCAGGAGCCCCGGGCTTCTCTGGGTCGCACTCCTGAGCTGCCCTCGGCCGTGCTGATTGCAGTGTTGGAGGGGTGGGCTGGCCAGGGGGTCAGGTGCTCTGGGCCCTCGCTGTGGCAGACAGTTGGGACTGAGTGGAAACTGGGGTGCCCTGAGCCTGAGGAAGCAGCCCATCAGGAGTCAGCCTCAGAGTGGGAAAGGGGTTGCCTGGGAGCCCCAGGGCTGCACGGGGTGTGGGGAGCAAGGAGAACCTTTGAGTTTGAGCTGTGAATTTGAGGTCTGGAGCTGGCACCTGGCTCTGGGAGCCCTGGATGAGTCTGCCTCCTCCTACCTCAGTCGTGAGGCTCCGCTTCTCCGACCTCCCATTCTGATGCTGGTGAAAGGGGCATTCCCTTTTCAGAGCTGCTTGCAGTTCCCATACCTTACCTGGGGGCTCTGGGCATGAGTTTTGCGTCCTCAAGGGGTCTTGACTCATCAAGGAATCGTGTTCTGGAGGAGCCTCCCCTCTGTTGGTTCTTCGGTGCAGGACCTGTGCTGCCTGGGTCCTGCTGAGCCCAGGCCCTGGGCGGGGCTCTGGGATGGCACAGGCCCTGGTGTGCCCGCGTGGTGGGAGCAGCAGGGCGGCAGCCAGCAGCACACTCCTGATGTAAGTCACATAGCTTCTGAGATGGATGTCCCTGGGGTGACTGGTTTTTTGCCCCAATGTAACTTGCACAGGACATGGGGATGTGACACAACTAGTGTGTGTGTGACGGGCTTTCTGCCAGCTTTCACCTGGGCCTACAGGAAGGTAGTGCCGTGAGGGGTCGGTTTGGGTGAGAGGGAGTTGCCCATTCTTACCCACCGGCAGCCTGTGCTCTGCGTTTCTCATTTTCCCAGCCCTCTGAAGCTACCCTTCACCAGAGGGGCCGTTTTTCCTTGCGGCGTGCAGTGATCTGTAAACACCAGACACCTGCCTGAGTCTGTGCAGACAGGAATGTGGACCGAGAGTCGCAAAGGCCGCAGAGCCAGGTGGAGTCTGGGCCCTGGGGCCCCCAGCAGGGCATGAGCCTTAGCACAGCCAGAGTGTGCCCGCGGCAGGTTGGCCCTATGAACCCAATGACCACCAATCTCTGTGGCTTTGTGACCCGTCTGGGTCACGAGCTGGGCAGGTCCCTTGGCTGCCCCACGCAAAAGGCCGAGATACGTAAAATGCGGAGTGTTGCTAACCAGGCTTGGGGCCCAGTGCTCTTTCCGTCGCTTTGAGGATGGGAACTTCCTGGTTAGTCAACAGTTACCACGTGCTGGCTGTCATGGAGGCACAGGGCCCGTGCTGGTGCTTCACGAGCCCATCCATGCAGCAGCCAGCAGTTGGCAGCCGCTGCTGTGAGCTCTTTGCACGTAAAGCCCTTCTGTCTGAAGTAGCCCTGGAAGGCGGTGTCACGGCAGGGACTGTCCTGCAGACAAGAAACTGGCACAGGAAGGGCGAAGGGCCTGCCCGAGGTCACAGCATAATGAGAGCCGGGCCAGGTGCAGACCCCGGTCTCTGCCTGCAGTGTGTGTGCGTCCCGCTCCCCCCGCTTTCCCTTCTAACAATCCATGTTACTGCCCCACCCTTGCCACCGGAGTATGTGTTTGCCCATGTACTTGCTCATGTATTCCCCGTAGTCACTCGCCCGTATTTGCTCAAGTGCGGTCCTTGGAGAGGTTCTTGGCAAATGCCCACTGATTTAGGCCCTCACTGGCCACCCGAGCCTGCCCTCAGCCTGGCCTCTGGTGCGCTCCAAAGGTGCACCCCTGCAAGGTAACTTGAGGGCTGTCATTGCCACCTTTTCTTCTCTGCCCCAGCCGGCACATCCTTCCCTCCCGGGTCCCACGCGCTCGTGCGTGTGTGGATACCTCTGCCCTACCTGTGAGGTCGATCTCCCGGAGGCTGGCTTCCTGGCCTAACAAACTGACATCCCAGAGAAGCGGCAGCTGTGCCGCCCGTTGGGCGCTGGGCACTGTCAGCTTCGGTCGCTGTGGGGACCTGAGCTCGTCAGAGGCAGCCTGCTTACTCCTCCGTAAACGTCGGTTTGACGGCAGCACAGTGGTGAGAAGCCCGAGTGATGGATAACAGGCCTACGTTCCTGGGAGCTACGCGGCTGATAGATGGCAGCTGTTCTCAGCGCTGCTAGTGGCCCTTCCAGCTCTAACCTTCTGCGTGTTTGCATTCATTTCCTGAGTCCCGTGGGAGAATAGAACCCCTCCCCCCACTCCAAGGACCAGAACTGTGTCTTCGGCCTTCTTAGATCCCTGGTTCTTAGCTCTCTGCTCTGCGTACAGGAGTCTCTCAGAAGGGGCAGCCCTACTCTCATGCCTCGAAGGCCTCTTCCCTGTTCTGGGTGCCCTTGTGAGCTCTCGGTCAACAGATGGCCACAGAGCAAGTCAGAGCGAAGATGTGGCACAGACAATGCAGGGCCACGCAGGTCCCACTGGCCTCAGCCACTGCCCTCCCACTGGAAAAGAACCTGGGTGGGTGGAACCCCAGCATCAGGAACAAGGGCCATAGAGCAGATGCTCTGTGGCCATTGTCCCCCAGTGCCCAGGTGTCCCCCTGTGGCACTGGGCCTGCTCCAGTCTGGGACCTCAGCTGGCAGTGTGGCAGGACTGCCTGTCAGGCTGCTGTGTGACTGGGGGAGGCAGAAAGGGAGATTGAATCCCTCTAATGAGAAGCATTTCCCAGTGCTGGGCTGAGACCCAAAGCCCGGACTGAAGGGCCTGCTGCCTCGGGCCCTGTATGCTGGGCCTAGAGTCTGGGCCCCTCGCTGGGACCAAGACCTAGGGCTTCTCTGGGTGGCCTCACTGGGGCAGGGAGGAGCTTTAGCAAAGGCCAGCGACTCTCAAGTTGGGATTCCAGGAGAGACCACTTCCCCTCTCCTTTTCCAGAAGGGCTGACCAAAGCTGCAGCCTGGCCTTGGGGAAGCGTGGGGCCTAGGGCCAGGGCCGAGGTCACCTCTGGAGCGAGGCTGGGGGCTGCGCCTTAGTGGTGAGATGCCTGGAGTGTGGAGGAGGGGGGTGGGAGGGTGGCTAATGGGAAGCAGGTGGAAGGGCTGCCTGGGTCCCCACCAGGGGACAGGCCGGCGGGGATGGCCCAGTCAGTGGGAGAGCCGTCAGCGCACAGATAATCCCAGGGAACAGGCTCCGGGATGCCCATTCATATTCATTATGTGCGAAGCAGGCGGTTGTAAAGTTAGCTTTCCCTTCATTTAGCTGTCACTGGGCAGAAAAATATGAGCTGTGGGTAGATGCCCCTGGATGGGAGCCAGCAGCCTGCTGGTGCCCTCCCCCGCGGGCCCCGCCTGGCCCCTGCCCGCCTCTCCCGCTCTGGCTGCAGCCCTCTCTCAGCTTTCCTTTCTTATCTATCTCTTCCCTGCTTCTGCTCCCTTTGCTGTGTCCTTCTTCCCTCCGTCTTTTTCTGAGCTGTGCGGAGCACAGACCTTCTCTGGCTGCAGCACAGCGCCTGGCACACAGTGGTCACGTTTGTAGAACAAGCTGCTCTCCCTGCATCGCTCCGACTTGGGGGGCGGGGGTGGGCAGGCAGTCCAGAACTCTGCTGTCCTCTCACAGAAGTGGGAAGACACTTCTGGTGCAGCAGTCTTAGCCCTGGGCCGTCACCAACAAGCGGGGCAGAGGTGGCTGGGCGCGGCGCCTCTCCCTCCCGCCCGGACTCTTCCCTTCCTAGGACTGGGGCTCAGCTGCAGCTCGGCCAGCAGCAGCACTGCCGGGCGAGAAGTACCCAGAAGCCAGGCCATGACCAGATGGGAAGAGGAAGACACAGGTTTCCTCAGGCACAGTGAGCCCAGCACAGCAACTGTCCTGGAGGGAAGGTGCATCCGATGGGGGCCGTGCCCGCTCTGGGAGTAAGCCCAGTGCTGGTGTCTGCCTGCTGGCCTTCCCTGTGCCTGAAAGAGGACGTGCCTGGGGGGGTGGGGCAGCCTCAGAGGCTGAGATCTGAGCTATACGTGTGCTGGTATTCTATTCTCTGGGAGGGTGGGAGGCCAGGACTGCTTTTCCCCTGCCTTCCGGGCTGCGAAGATAAGGCAGAAAGTGGGGATGAAGGATAGGATGGGTGATACTCAAACCACAGGAAAGAGTCCTGGCTTTCGTCTCTGCCCCATGGCTCAGACATGCTCCTGAGGCCTCTGGGGGGGGGGGGGGCATTCCTGCCCCACCCCCAGGGCTCCGGGAACTCAGAGCCCTTGGTGGGCTCCCCGGCCTTCCATTCCACTGCCCTCTGTTGTCAGTTCAGCCACAAGCTTACCCACGCTGTCTCTCTCCCCTTCCCACCCCGAATTTCCTCAGGAGCCCAGCCACCCCAGAGCTGGACCCTTCTCCCTGCTTTCCATGCCAGCCAGAGCCCCAGGGACCCTGGGCAGGTGACAGGGCTGGGTAGGGCATGCACCAGCCTCGAGGGCGTTGCTGCAGGCCCACCCTCCCCGGGCCCTGGGGGTCCCCACAGCCCCTCCAGATGGCCTGGCCGCCCTGAGCGCAGACCAGCCCAAGAGCAGCTCTCGCCAAACCCTGAAGATCCGCTACTGCCGGTCCTGAGAGCGCCGCCACCTTTATTGTTATGCTGGGCAGCACACTTTTTTTTTTTTTACAAAAGCATTTTTACAAAAGGGGGGGTTGGGATCTCGGGCTCAGAGCCTGGGAATCTGCTTTATTCTTACCAACGCCCAGTGAGTAAACCAAGCCAGTGCAGGGTTCCCATGGCATACCTCTGGCCTGGTCCCATGGAGGAGAATCCAAATATTTGGTGGTTTCTGGTGGAATTCCTGCCCCCTCCCCCTTGGGGTGGAGAGGACTCCACATCATGGGTGGGGGGGGCGCCGGACGGGCACAGGGGAGAGATAAGGGGAGGCCTGGTGCCTCTGACCTCCAGCTTCAGGCCCTGGTGAGCGCCAGACGCTCGGTGCACGCCCTCTGGTGGTGGGAGGAGGGAGTGAGGCCCCTGTAGGGAAACATCCGAAGGTTTCCCCTGAGTCACAAGAACAACTTCTGGCTCATCCTGTGTCCTTCCTCCTCCCGTTTTCCTGCGTCTGCAAGGAGCCGACGAAGCTGTGTCAGCTGGAGGGATAACAGTGGGCCTTGGATGAGGTCGAAGGAAGCAGGGCGGTATCTCTCTCCAGCCCAGCGTTTTTTGGGTGAGGGGACCCAGTGTGTGGTGGGAAGAGAAGCCCCTTTTCCTCCTGGGCAGCCCTGCCTTGTTCTAGAAGCAAAGACTCGGCAGGAGGTGAGGGTCCCAGCTGCTCCTCCGCCTCTGGGAACCATCAGGGGTGGGAGGTGGAGGTGCGTTCTCTCTGGCATCCAGTCCAGGGTGGGTGGGAACAGCCTGGAACAGGACAGGGGTGGCAGCTGAGTCTGTGTGTCCACACATCTCATCACGTGGTCCAGTTCAGCAGGCTGGGTGGCTCCTTGGGTTTCACCCTTAGCGAGACGAGGCTGGGAGACTTGTAGTCGGCGTCCGGGGAGGGCTCAAAGCTGTGGTCCCCCAGGGCAGGGGAAAAGCTGTGGAGGGAGTAGATGCCGGGGTGGGCTCCGGGGGAGGCTGGCACCCCCATGAAGCCGGCCACATTCCCGTGCGAGTGGGAGTACGGAGACATGCACGGGGAGGGGATGCCCTCCGGAGACACGAGGCAGGGCCCAGCCGGGCTCCCGGACCCCGGACCGGGCCACAGGGCGCTCTGCAGCTGCGAAGAGACAAAACAGGCCGGTCAATCGGTAGCCCCAGGGGCTGTCTCCCTAACTAGGGGCTCACTTTGCCCTTAGGGCTCCCGACACTTTCCTGAGAGGCCTCCACTCCGCCCAGGTGTGGAATCTGCCACCCTCCTGCCCCCAACAGTTGCAGAAGGCCCCTCCCGCCGCTTCTCAGGATGGGATTTTCCCCAGGATCCCTGTGTGCCAGCTGCCCTGCAGGCATCACTGGGGAGACGGCCCCCACTGAGCAGAGGAGGAAGTGACTTGCCCACAGTTGGCCACACAGGACCCAGTGACACTCTGGGGCTCCCAGGGCCAGAGCTTACACTTTTGCTGGCTACCCCTGGGATGCGGTCAAGCCCAGACTGGGGGCATGGAGGGGTCTCACCTGGGGGTGGCTGTCTGTCCGGGGCAGCACAGAGATGTCGTAGGCAGACGTGAAGGGGTTCCGCCCCTCCTGGACCTTCCCATAACGCTCCCGCTTCCGCCACTTGGCTCTGCGGTTCTGGAACCAGACCTGGGGGCAGGGAGCAGAAGGTGAGGGGTGACAGAGCGGCCGGGAGAGTGCAGTGAGCTGGGGAGAGAGCTGGTGCTCCTGGAGCACAGGGCAGGGAGCTGCCAACTGGGGGTCTTCCAGTGGCAGGAACTTGTAAACCCCCATGGTTTTCAGAGCTGGGGGAGCCTGGTAGAGTCCTCTGCCCCACCAGTCCCCAGGCTGAGTCACTCTGGTTCTCCAGCCTGACCGCGTCTGCTAAGGGTGTCGTGGTGCTCCGTGGCCTGAGGTTCTGGCACACATATATTGGGGTTCTAGCCACCAGCCTCCTCTCCTTTTCCAGTCCCCCCACCTCCTGGCATCGAGGAATGTTAAAGATATTTCTGTTCAGGCCCTAGTCCTGCTTAGAGCCCTGTTGGCTTCCTGGGGAGCTCCGCCCACAGACCAGCTCTTGCACCAGGCCCTGCCCGCTCCACAGCCTCATCCCCTGCTAGGCTGCTGCGCTCAGCGCTGCCCAGCTGTCTCCGGCCCAGCCAGCCTTTGAAACACTCTGCCCCCTTGCTTGTCCCTGCCTCTGTCGCTGGTTGTCCCTGCCTGTGCTGCCTATGCCCACCCTCCCCAAGCCCGTGCATCTGAGCTGGGCACCGTCCACCGTCCCCCACACGTCTCAGACCACACCCTGTTTGCTGCTGTCTGTGTTGGAGTCTGTCTCTGCCCCTCATCTGCAAGCTCCTGGCAGCCCGGGTGGCGTGTGGTGTGCTGTGCGCCTCTGTGTGTCTATGATGAATCTGTCCTTGGGCATGTGCCCGAGGACTGTTACATGTATGTGTATCAGCATTTGCACTATCATTTCATGAACTTACATGCCGGCTGGTAGACTAGACATTGGTGGTATCAAATGGCACCAAACCTAAACCAATGCCCTGCTTCCTCAGGAGCTAGCTGGGGCTGCGTTAGAAGCAGCTCTGTGTGTTTGAATGTGCATGCATGCCCATGTGCAAAAGTAACCCCACCGCAGCCCCTCACACTCCTCTGCAGTCATCCTACCCAGGTAGGCAGGTCAGGCCCTGAGTTCAGGAGCCGGGCACAGCCTCCCCTAACCCTGGTTGCAGAGATCCCCCAGCAGGCCGGGGCAAGCCCAGGGGTGGGGTGCCCCACCTGCCCAGCTCCTGTCCACTTGTTCTTCCTTTCCTCAATGTCCCTCCCCTGTAGGCCTGTGAGGGCGCCTGGGGCCAGTGAGGCTGATCGCTTGCCTGGGAATTCTTCCCTCTCACCACCTGCTCTCCCTGGAGCCCCCACTGCAGGCCACCACCTGTGCTCTGGACCTTTGCTCTGTATTGTCCCATATGTGGCCTCATTATCGTCTGCACAGCAGGGCCTGTGGGTGGCTGTCACAGTCCTGTTGGAGACAGTATCCCTACTCTGCAGCCTCGATCACCGGGAAGCTTCTGCCCTGGGTCTGGGGCCTCGTGGCCCTGCCTACACCCTTCCAGGGCTGAAAGGCCGAGGGGAGGACTGGGGCCCACGTCCAGGGCAGTCCCATAGGGACAGCTGGTCAGATGGAAGCCCAGCGGCTTGCCGAGGCCTCCGGAGATGGGGTGATCTGGCCTTCTGCAGCTTATGTCATCTGGGGTTGGTCATGTCACTCTGATGGCTGCAGGCCCCATGGAGCCCTGCTGGGCAGCCCCAGACACCTGTTTTGGGGGGGATGTGGGAGCAGGAGGACTCGGTAGAGAAGGGGATGTGGCCCCAGGTCCTCCGGTCTTACATGGAATCCAGCTGTAGGGCCCGCTCTGCTGGATGCAGCTGGCCTGACGGTCCCCACAGTCTTCCCGAGCTGCCCAGCCCCAGTGCCTTCACAGACCCTGGAGGAGTGCTACAGGGGAGTGACAGCCAGGTCTCCTGCCTAGAGGCCGTCCCATCGCCTTCCCCCAGAAGCCCACACCCACGCCTCCCCAGGGTCTCCCACCCAGGGAGCCTGTGGTGTGGCGTGAAAGGGCAGCAACCACCACCTTCCCCTTGGGCCAGACCCTTCCTGAAGCCTCCCAGCCCCCCACCCTGCTGGCCACCTTCGAGTTCTTCCTCTCCTCCAAAATGGCCTAGACAGGGACTTCCTTCCTCCCTCTCCCCCGTTCCCAGTGCCTGTCAATCCTCCACCTGTACCCCCACACTGGGCGCCACCCTTTGTGGAGGTGGCCCCAGCCCATCCAGAAGCCTGGGCCCGCATCCCTGTTGGGAGAGTTTGGCTGGGTGGGACGGGGCCCCCGGCCAGGGTCTGCGTGTCGGTGGGACAGGAGGTCACAGGTGCAGGATGGCTTTGAGTACCACTGAGCCTGAGACCCCTCAGCGGGTCCCCCCATTCTGGGCAGCCACCTCTGGAGCAGCCCTGATAGGTCCTCCTCATTTCTCTGCTTCCAGAACACTGCCTGGCTAACTCCTCAAAGCTGCCCCCTAAGCAGGCAGCCCCATCATCCTCTCCTAGACTGGGAGACCGAGACCGAGACAGTCACGGGCAGGCCCCACGTCACCTGGTCATCGAGCACTCAGTGGAGACAGGACTGCCACATGGGTCTCTGACTCCCAGAGGCCACCGGCGGCACACGCAGGCCTAAGCCTCCACTCGGGCTGCCAGCCTGTGGCCCCAGCAGAGATGGGTGTGGAGTGCGAGCCCGGGAGGGACGGGCTGGGCGCAGGCACCGGGAATGGCAGCGCTGTGCTGCGCAAGCCCAGCCCCCAGGTGGCCTGGCCCACTGTCTGGGTGGTCGAGACAGCTGAGGGCCCAGGGCGCCCTCACCTGTACTCGGGCCTCGGTGAGGTCCGTGCGCAGAGCCAGCTGCTCCCGGGCGTACACGTCAGGGTAGTGGGTTTTCTGGAAGACTTTCTCCAGCTCCTCCAGCTGGAAGGTGCTGAAGGTCGTGCGGTTGCGGCGCTTCTTGCTCTTGTTCTTGGCCAACTCCATGGAGTCAGGGAGTCCTGGGGACAGAGGGACGCGCAGGCTGGCCAGGCAAGGGCCTGGGGAGCCTTGCATGGCAGAGGGCCCGTCTCTGGGGCCCCCGCGGCAGTCCAAGGGCAGCTGGGGGAAGCTGGAGGCTTTGGAGGCCTTCTCCTCAGCTGCAATGGAAACACGAAAGAAAAGGAGG
The DNA here is from genome assembly GCA_004024845.1 of Tonatia bakeri. NCBI lineage: Eukaryota > Metazoa > Chordata > Mammalia > Chiroptera > Phyllostomidae > Tonatia > Tonatia bakeri. The sequence goes on along the minus strand of PVIA01006559.1, from coordinate 12,706 downwards.
ATGGAAACCGAACCAGGGGTTTTGTGGGTGGAATGGAGGGAGGGGAAGACTGTTGACGCTTCAGTCCCCGCCTCCCCCTTCCTTTCTCTTCCCTCCCTCTGCAGCCACCCTCCATGGAGCCTGGCGTTGGGAGGCCTTCCTGCGGAGTCTCCAGCTGGGGAGGGGGCCCCAGGGAGCCATGCTGTCTGTGTTCTGGGCGGGTCTGCTGGGGCCGAGGGAGGTCCATTTCGGGGAAGCACTCTGTGGGGGCGCGTCCCACGGGGTGTGGTGGTGCCAGGATGGCGCCACGGCACGGCCTAGTGCCAGGGCGGGAGGAGGGAGTGAGGATGGGGCAGTTGACATGTCCCTGCCCCTGCCAGAAAGGACCTCCTTGTCCCCATCGCTGCAGGCCTTGGTTCCCACGTCCTTGTGCCCACGACACAGATGCCGACAGGGATGCTCAGACAGCCTGGCCGGTTCGGCTGCACCGCGCTCCCTGGACCCCACATCTCAGGGCTAAGTGAAGTCCCAGCCCTGGGGTATAAAGGGCAAGATGGGGCAAAGAAGCTTCCAGAGGGATTGTCTCATTCCTCCCGCAACTGTAATATTCGGGCAATGGCTGAAGCTCCAGCAACAGAGAGGAGCTAAGTTGTACTCAGGGAAGGAGGGTCAGTGTGGGGACGGGGCTCAGCTCCCAACCCCATCATTGTCCCGCCCTCCTCTAGAGCTGCTCACAAGCAGGCGGACCTGTCCGCAGACCGAGGACAGCCCCCAGGAGCCCCACTCCAGGGGCCTAGCCCTGCACTCCGGAAGCTGGCGAAGTACTGCCCCAACTGCCACACTCTCCCCCTCTGGTGAGGACCCCCCACAGCCTCACCATGAAATCTCCACGAAGCAGTCTGCTGGGATGACAGGAGAGACGCCACAAAGACGCCCCACTGACTCACAGGGCCCCTTCCCTAGCCCCGGGCCGGCCCCCTGGAGGCCCAGCGAGCTGGCACCAGACTGCAGCTCCTTCCCCGGGACTTGGTGTCAGGATGGCAGCTGTGGTGGGGAGGATGGGGCTGGAGGGCGGGCTTCTGGGTCTGACCAGCCCCCATCTGTGCTGAGGAGGACAGGTGGTACAGGAGACCCTCGGAGGGGGGTGGGGGTGGAGTGGGGGCCCAGGGACCTCGCAGAGCCACCCAAGCGGTGAAATGCGCTCCCTGCTGTGTGTCCTGGTGGCCTGGGAGAGTCAGGTCGGGCCTGACCCCTGGCTGCGTGCAAATGACAGGCCAGGGGCCAGTTGGCCTTCGCAGCAGGTGAAGCTCAGACTGCAGAGAAAAGGGGCCAGCCACCACCTCCCGCCCTGCTTCCGCTCTGGGCCATGCAGGGTTCTTGTCGTTGTTCTGGGGCAGGAGCTTAGGAAGGAGGACTCCTGGAAAGTGAGGTGAAGCAGATAGTTGGGAGCAGTCAGGGAGACTGGGAGGCCAAAGGGGACACCCCGCACCTGGCAGGCCTGAGATGTGGAGAAGTCAGCAGGAGGTCTCTGACTCTGGGGTGGAGGGTGAGTGGGGCTCAGGGCTGGGGGCCAGGGGAGTGCTGACATCACTGCAGAGCCTCCCCCCACCCCGCCCGAAGCTCTGGGGCTTGCTCTTCTGCCTCCCAGATCCTCAGTATCTGTTCCAAAGGGATCTGCCCAGAGGAAGGGGCCACATCTGGGACTTGCCTTTCTGACCAGCAGCCCCCCAGGATCAGGGCTGAACCTGCACCAGGACTTCTCAGGATTGCTGCCCCCAAAAGGGCCAAGCCAGCTGGCCGTGGGTGGCCCCCCACGCCTGCCCTTTCTACAGCCCTCTCAGGGACCAGAGAACTTCTCTCTCCCCACCATCACCCCAGACCTTACCCAACTGCCTGGAGGACTCAGGGGGAGGGCGGCATTCCCCCGCTTTGGGGGATGGGGTGCGCCTCAAAGAACACCAAGCGGGGCTGAGGATGGATGGACGCCCAGAAAAGAGGTGGAGGTGGAGCAGCTCAGAGGACTGGCAGTTGGCATCCAGGCTCCAAGGGGAAGGATGCTTTCGAAGGCCTGGGTGCCGTCCGGGTGTGTCCGGCAGTGTGTAGGAGTCCCGTGCACCTGGTGGGGACACTGGGCGGTTGAGGGAGAGTGCTCATGTTGGAGACTCCGAGCCCGGGGCTCAACGCCTGGGTATCGGGGCCTATTTAACCGCAGCACCACGAAAGCCAGGAGCCAGGAAGAGGATCTCGGAAGGGCCACGGCGCTTGTCCCTGGCTCTCATGCTCACAGCACTCCCGCTGCCCCTACTAGCGGCAACCGGGTGCACACCTCCGGGCTGCCCACCCAGAGCCCCACTGCCCCTCACTGAGGGACCATCCACTGAGTCCGTAGGACCGACCACTGGCTTTGAGCTTTCGCCCCAACTTGATCTGCGCCCGAGCAGCCTCTGGATCCACCCTCAGCGCTCACGGAGGCCGGGGTGCCCTCCGCTCTGGCGACGGACCCAAAGCCAGCATGGCCAAGCACAGCATGGGGGCCCCTGTGGGGCCTGGTGCTCACCCTGGAGTTTCCCAGCCTTGGCCCATTGGGGTGTCCAAACTTCTGGCGTCTCTGGGCCACACTGGAAGGAGAGTTGTCTTGGGCCACACATTAAATACACAAACACTAACAAAAACTGATGAGCCAAAAATAAAAGGTTTTAAGTAAATTTATAATTTTGTGGTGGTCCACATTCATAATCATACTGGGCAGAGTGTGACCCGCTAGCCACGGGTTGGACACCCCTGGCCCTAGAGGTGTCTGCCTGGGCTGATGAGCTGGAACTCGCCTCAAGCCACGGTCTGCCCAGGGAAGCGCAGCTCCGAAGGTAACCCTGCGCAGGGCCTGTGAGCCAGCCGGTGAGTTCCGAGGTCAGGGAGTCCCAATAGAGGACAGACTGCAAGGCCCCACAGAGCAGGAAGCATGCGGCGGGCACCTCTCCGGCGCTCTGAGCAGCCAGGCGCAGGGGGCAGGAGGGTGGCCGGCACCGACTGGACGCAGCGGGTCCAGACCAGGGCCGGGCGCTCTTCGCCAAGAGCGGGAGAGGAGCGGGGTGAGCCAGGCTCCGGGGCGCGCAACTGCCCGGCCGCGGCCAAGATCGCGCCGCAGATGGGGAGCAGCTGCGAGCTCACTGGTCTGAACTGGAAACGTTCAAGCCCGTTATTTTAAAAGCCGGGAATTAAGGCGGGTCCCCCCTTTGCCCGCCACATTTCACACGTGGACTGCGCGCCCCGCACCCCGAGGCCGTCGCTCCCCAGCAGCGGGGCTCCGCCTCAGGCGCGCGGGCCGCGCGCCCCTCCGTCCGCCGAGTTTCAGAGGGGGCGCGGGGGCTCGAGACCTCTTTCCGGGGTCCGCCCGCACCCGCGGCGCCCCCTTTCCGTCCGCTGTCCTCTGCTCTGCTCGAATCGTTCGCTTTCTTCTCCCACTCGTTATCATTTTGCTACTTTCTGCTCTTTCAGGGTGTCCCCTTCTTCTTTCGTTTTGTCTGCTCCGACTCCCCTCGTCTTTGCCCTCCTCCGTTTACCCGCTTCGTTCGATCTCCGCTGGCTTTTTCTTCCTTGTTCGTTTCTCATCTGTTCCTTCCCGTCCTGCCCAGCTCGCCGACCGCCTCCACTCTCGTCATCGCCGCTCTCCTCCGATGCTTCCTTCGGTTTCCTTTCCCCTCTTTTCGGTGGTTTACACTCTTTGGTTTTCTTTCTGCGTATTTCGTTGCTGGTTCCCTCGCCCTCCCTGGTTCCTCCGGCCGCTCCTTGCGCTCCAGCGCTCTCCGCCGTTGGCTCGGCGTCGGGCGGGTCCTGGCGCCCCGCGGCCTGTGCGGGATCCCGCGCGCTCCGCAGACCCGCAGGGTGGATCCCGTCGTTCGCCGCGCGCCCCGCTAGGCAGGGTACCTGTCCCCGACGGTGCTGTCGGCGCTGCGCGACCGCCGCCTCTGGCTGGGATCAGAGGAGCCAGGCCAACTGCTTCTCATTAAGTCCCAACTGTGGTTTCTATCAGGAGAGCCTCTTTCAAAGGCCACAGACACGAAGCTCCGCGGCCTCGCTCATTTCCTCCGCTGACCCCCACACCCCTCCCGCCCTCTCTCCTACACATTCCCACTGCCGGCTGCGCGAGGCCGGAGCTGCCCCGCCACTCCGCGGGGGTCCGTGAGGAGCCAGCGGGGCGGAGGCGGGTTAGGCCGATCTCGGAGGGCGCAGCTCTGGGCCTAAGCTGCGGGAGGTGGCAGCGTAGAAGGGGCCGGCGCCCATTCTCCCACAGATCCACCGGCGCAGTGGGCGCTGGCGGGGCTGCGGAGCAGCCTGCCAGGCCCCAGTGTTCGGGCGCGATCTCGGGAGGTGGCGCGGTCCAACTGGCCGGAGTGCACAGAGCACGGAGGCGCGGGCGCCCAGGCGCCGGGGGATTAGGCCCGCCCGGGCTGCTCCCGACGGCCCAGCGGTGACGATTCAGTGCAAGGACGCCACGGCTGCAAGAAGTGGGGCCATCGCCGTGCTAACGACGGGGAGGCCAGGTTAGTGGGAGAAACAAGAGCACAGTTACTACTTAGTGAGCGTGGTCCCGGCACCGCGGGACCAGCGTCGGCCACCCCGGAGCGCCTTCCCCGAGGAGGCTGGGCCTGGGGAGGAGAGGCCGGCAGAGGCCAGGCCGCAGCCCTCGGCGGGCCGGCAGAGTCATTCTGGGTCGGAGCCCAGCCTCGGGCTGCCGCCGGAGCTAGACACAAAAAAAGCCGCGTTTCTCTCCCCGTATCGGGGCCAAGGGCTGACTGAGTGTGGCACCCGGGCCCTGGGCTCGGCCCGGGTTTCTGGGTGGGCGGCAGTTCCAGCCCCACTCCGGCCAGCGCAGCTCTCCCTCCCGGCTCCAGCCGCCTTCGGGCCCGACTGGGCCCGGGCCTTCGCCGCCCCACCCTTCCTCGACCTCCAGCCTCCCATTCCGGCCACCGAAGGCACGCGTGGCTCTGCCTCCCGCGCTGTGCCGGCTTTTGCCCGGTCTGGACCACCGCGCGACCCGCTTCCAAGGCAGCCGTGGGCCGGGGCGAGAGGGTCACAAAGTTGAGAAAAAGTCGAGCCGGGGAGGGAAGTGGGAAGGCCGGGGCGGGGCGGGGAGGAAAGGGAGCGGGTCCAGCTGCGCGCTGCACCCCGCGTCGCGCGTTACCTTCTGCGGGGCCCTCGTAGAAGTGGCCGCCGTTGAGCGCCGGGCCGGGCCCCAGGTCCTGCAGGTACTTGGTGGGCGGCTTGGCCGGTTCTGGGAGGTAGGGCTCCAGGGGCCCGCAGGCCGGAAAGCAGGTCAGTCGCGGGCCCCGGGGCGGCTCGGGGTGCAGGTGAGGCGCGGTGGCGGAGGCCCCCTGGGCGCCCTGAGGCTCATCCCCGGGGACTGCATAGAGGTCGGGCCCCGGCCCCACGCCGAAAGGCGCGCAGCGCTCGGGGTCCATGCCGGCTCGGGGCGCAGAGGCCGCCGGGGCTCCGGGGCTCGCGCTGCCCGCGCGGCCTGTGAGCGCCCGCCAAGGGGGAGGGACCTGGGCTCGGGGGCGCGGAGCCCCCGGGAGCTGCGTGCGCCGCCTTGGTGGGGGGGGGGGGGCGCGGCGGGCAGCGGAGGGGGCCGCGCCTCGGCTGGAACCATCCACGTCACGTGCGGCCCCTGCGCGGGTTAACCCCTCGGAGCCCGAGAGCCCCCAGATTCACCCCAGCCTGCCCATCTGAGGCAGCTGGAGGAAAGGGGTAGACCCCTTTGTCTGCCGGTCTCCGGGAGTCCCTTGCTCAGAGCAGCACCTTTGGTCCTGATTCCCGGTCTAGAGGTTCTTGGCCTTAGAGGGGGAAGGCAGCCCTCCCCCCAAACCGTATACCGCCCCCCCCCCCCCATAGAACTTGTAGGCCTGGTCTCCAGACATCAGTCTAGGATAGGGGCCGAGGTAGGTAAGGGCTGAGATGTGACCTGACTCCTTGCTGGAGGCTCAGGAAAGGTCGCCTCCAGCAACACCTCCCTTAGCTCCAGTGTCTCCCTGGGATGGAGAGTCACCGGGAGTGTGGTGTGTAAAGGGCTCTGCTGTGGGGCTGGGAGCTGGGCACTGTCTTTAGCTGGCTGTGGGACCTCCAACCAGCCACCCCCCTCTCCTCATCTAACTGTGGAGGTCAGACCGAGTCAGCCCTCAGCCTCTTTTTACATATTCCTGGTGGGTCTGAAGCAGCCTCAGGGCCTGAGCAGGTAGGGAGACTGACTCTCCGGGGCAACTGAAGGGAGACCCGCAGAGGCAACCTTTGGAGCAGGTGGTGGAGATGTGCGGGTTTGGGTTTGAGTGGCAGGCGCAGAGTGAATGCTTGTCAGCGGGCAGATGATCTGCAATGCGGGGGTGGGGGCACCCCCTGTAGAGGGGCTGCCTGCAGCTCAGACCCTGGGCTCCTCTGCCCCAGGCCAGCCATTTTGCAGGGAAGGGGGAAGGGAGGGTGGTGGCATCCCGTCTCCTGAGAGGTGGGGCTCTCCAGCCAAAAGAAAGCACAGGACGAATGCAGTAGCTCAGCCTAATTTCGGACCTAGGATCCACGGCATAAATACCGGAGGGCCCTGCTCGCCTCTGTGGACTGAGGGGTCCCTCTGGGGAATGAGTCACGCCGTGTTTCATTTTCTGTGCCTCAAGAAACCAGGGAGAAAAGGTGGCTGGCGAGTCAAACATCATTTGTATTTCATTTGAATTCTCAATTTTTAAAGGAATCCAAGAAGCCTGGTGTGAACACCTCCCTCTTCCGCTGGGGGCTTAGAAGGGGTTTCGTGGCTGTCCTCAGCCGGAGTCGGGCCGTAAATCAAGGCCAAACAGGAACCAGAAGCCTTGCATCTCACAAGCAGTCATTAAGCCATTATTAAACATACCGTAACTTCTCTGAAGCCTTATTGGTTTAAACACCACACTGGAGGCATCGTGGCCATTAGGGCCCCTGCTCACAGCCTGCAGACGGGGCGGTGAGCTGGGAGCACCTGGGGCTGCTGTTTCCAGCCGAGAGGGAGGAGGCTCAGCTCAGAATTAAGTTCCTCTCTGGCCTCACCAGGGATCTGTTCTCTGGGATCCTGTGGGTCCCAGCTCTGGCCAGACAACTGGTGTGACCCCTTTGGACCACACATAATGTTTGTCCAGAGTTATTGGAGTGTGCTGTGGACATTGTTTTCCCATGTAGGGGAATGTCGGGGTCCATGCAGGACCCTGTCATCTATTGCACCAAGGAGTTGGGTGGCTTCCTGTGCAAGATGCAAGTGTGACACAGGAAAAGTGTCCCCACCGACAGTTTAAACAAGGCAGCCTGGCCTAGATGCCAAGTGTTTTGCCTCGGGTGACTCACTAAGCCTTAGTTTCCTCATCATAAACATGGGCAGTGCGCACGAAGGAGTGATATTGAAAACACTCAGGCTTCGGTGGATGTGATGAACTGTGTTAACTGAAGAGATTCTTATTGTCGTGGTGGCAGTCAAAAAACAGCAGCCCAGATTCCTGGGTCATGTCACCGAAGTGATGGAAGGCTGCTAACCTCCATTCAGAACCGTCTGAACAGGCCAGGGGCCAGGGCTGAGCAGAGAGCCCTAGGGACCTCCACCCCTCCCCAAGCCCCACAGTCCCTCCTGCCATTCTCCCGCTCTGAACAGACTGGACAGGTTTCGTGCTGAGGTGGTGCTGCGTAATGAACTGAGGGGGCAGGAAGCCCGGGTTTACATTCAGGCTGGAGGGTTAGCTAGAGTGGCCCTCCTGGGAGGGTTTTGTCCTAGGAGCATGCAAAGCAGGGCACATAGTGGAGCCTCTGCCATTGCCCCTTTAAATCACTAGTGCAAACTCCTATCTGGATCCGTATGTGGTCTGGAAGACTTCGATGGGGCAAGTGCATGGACAACGCCAAAAAAAGGCAAAGTACTTGCTGAGTTTCCCTAGGAGGGCTGAGAGGTCCTGGAGAACCACAGGGGCCCGCCGTGTAGAGACGAAAGCATTAGCGAACACACAATATGGACAGCGTGCCAGACGCTCTCGCAAATACTCTGTATCTACCGGGTTCTTGAAGTCTCCCAACAACGTTGTGAAGTGGGCACCGTTGTCCCCATTTCACGGAGAAAGAGACTGAGGCCACAGAGGCAGCCACCTCTCCAGGGTGGACGCAGCTCCTCAGTGGCAGAACCAGCCTTTGCGCTCACATCCGTGGTCTCCACCCAAGGGAAGAAGTGGCGGCCAGAGTGAAGGGGGACGGAGCTGGTCCTGGGTGGAGTCGCACGGCCGCCTACCTCGTCACCCAGTGGCGGTGTGTGGAGACCCCAGCGGCGCCCAGCCGTGGCTGCTCTGCAGTAGGTGGAGCAGGGTTTCTTCTGAGCTGAGACTAAATGAAACAGAGTGTCCAACACCTGAGAGGTTTTACGACCCACCGACACAGCCAGATGTGAGGCAGAGTTTAAAGAGAATTCACAGGTTTGTGGTTCACACTGTTTAATGACCAGTTGGATTTACAATAGTGTTTGTCACTGATGCATTGTCCTTAGAGCAAGCAAGATGAGTGGGCCAGGTGACCCAGAGAATTCTAGGTTCTGTCGAGAAAAAAATCATGAAAAGAAAAACCTCTGTACCCGCTGAGGAATACTACTTTTAAAATGAACGTGATACAGCCAGCCAACTGACTGTTTCTACACAACTGTCTCTCACCAGCTAACTGATTCATTCATTCACGTGGAAGGAGGACCCACCACCGGCATTCGCTGGCACTGGGACGCAGCCGAACACGAGGCAGACGGCCCCGTCTCCATGCAGCGTCCACTCTTCGAGGACGGCCGTGGCTCGCCAAATGAAAAGAACTCCGATCTGGGTGAGAGTGACATCTGGCCTCGAGAGCAGAGCTCTTGGCTTCCAGCCTCCACCGGAAGGTCAGTCCTCGGACCGGGGAGACTTCCGTCCCAACTAATGCTCCACTTTTATTTTTGGCTTCCCCCAGCCTGCACCCTGAGAAGGCGAGTGCCCTCCTCTTCTCCCAAAGGGGCCGGAACGACGGGGAAGACGGGACCTCACATCTGACATTTGTTTGACACACAGGACATTTCCTTCCAGGCGGGAAAAACTCAGTTATTGTTTCCCTTGAAGGGAAGACCGTCTGTGTCCCCCTTGCCCTGTTCAGACTCTGAAATCCTCAATCGATCCCTGTGAAAATTCCGGGCTTGGGACTCCAAGTTGATTGTTTCTCATTAGTGACATTCTTCCTGGAAGGTCAGGCCGAGGAATGGTAAATAAACGTCCAGATCCGGCGCTTCCTCCCACCGGTGATCTTTAAGAGGATGAAGGAAGGTGGGGCAGGGGCGGGGGCGGGGGCGGGGCGGCTCTGGGCTGTGGGTGCCCAGAATCCTTGCCTTGCTGCTCACGGCCTGGGCTGAGGTCTGTGCTTTGGAGTAAGATTTCTGGGCAGCAAGGGAGCTGATTCCTCTGTTCTGCTGACGTGACCTGTTTCTTTGGGGCAGGCCCAGGCCCTGACTGCGCCTCACTCTCTCCCCCGGAGATTTGAGAGGAATGACTCTGTAGTTCGGGTTTACTGGAATGAAGCAGACAGTGTTTATCCAGACATTTCTTTTTTAAAAGTTTTATTTATTGGGGGGTGTGTGTGCATGTGTGTGTGAGAGAGAGATTGATTTGTTCCTCCATTGATTTACGAACTCATTGGTTGATTCTTCTATGTGTCCTGACCGGGAACTGAACCCTCAACCTCACCGCATCAGGACATGCTCTAGCCATCCGAGCTCATTTCTCAAGCCTGACTCTACCCTGAACCTCTCCTTCTCTGCTCCTTCTCTCTGCTCACCTCCGGGGGGCTGGGTTGGAAAGGGTGCAGGGCCGAGAGGCAGCACTACACCCGGGATGTGGTGGGGCCCTGCGGCCAGCATGCCCTGGCATCTGCCTCCTGGTCTTTGCGTGTGGTTTGTAAAGGGCTCTGTGGCAAGTGCCTAAACAGACGAGAAGCCGGTCTGTGGGGGAGTTTTTGATGAACTTAGGCTTGGTGTAAAAGAGGGGAGCAGGCTTAAACTTCTTGGCAAGTTTAACACTGGGATCAACTGATCTTTTGCGTTCATTTATTCACCAAGCCTTTACTGTGTGCCTGCCCTGTGCCAGCCAGCGGGGCGTGCAGCAAGGACAGGGACACAGACCCTTTACCCTCAGGGCTCTCCAGCCCGCCAGGAGGGCACAGGGGTCTGAGGGCCGTGAGACAAGCATCTGCCCCCGCCCTGGTGGGGGGCAGCTGGTCATGGAATGCTTGCAGACTGAATCCATGGGATGCGTCGATCCACGATGAGCGGGAGTTACCCAGGGTAGGTGTGCGGAGCGGGCGGGAGAGAGGGCATTCCGAAGAGAACAGCCCAGAGGTGAACACCAGGTTTGGGGACCTTGGGTTTGTTGAGTGCTGCTGGAGCCTGGGCAGGAAGAGAGCTGGTGCTGGGGCTGGGCTGGAAGGAGGAGCGACGATGGTGTCCACCGGAATCCAGAGAAACTCCGGGGGGCGGGTAGGATGGCTCCACAGGCATCGGTCCGCATCTGCCAGGCCTGGCTCTGGATTCACTAGTGGGACACAGGCAGGAGGAAGTCCCGGGCCTGGGAAGCACCCCCCTACTGTAAGGGGGAACTAAGGACCACGCCCAGCAGGCGTCTATTAAGAAAACACGAAAATAACATCAACAGCAGCAGAAGCGCATCTGCTCGCTGGGAGCCGTGGGGCAGGAGTCGAGTGGAGGGGGCAGGGGAGCTAGTGTCATGGGCTGGGCTGGGCGACTCCAGGGCGTTTGGGAAGCGGAATGCTGGCCAAGGTGCCCCCTGAACGCATTTCGGCAGGAAATCCATTGGTTCCAGAGTGCAGATTCCAGATTTGTTATTTTACAGGGCTAACAAGTATGTAATTATCACATGTGGGGCCCTTCGAAAGAAATGCAAACACACACCACTGAACACCCTGAGAGATGTCGGTGGGACCCACGCTCAGGTTCTGGAAGGGGCTCCCGACCAAGTCCCAGGCACACCCACTCCAGTCCGGGGCCTGCTCCCATGCGGGAGGCAGAGAGGCAGTCAAGACCAGGGCTGACCTGATGAGGGGCCGGGAGAAAAGCGAGTGGACAGGGTGGGAGGCCTCTGCCCGGCCTCCTCCGGAGCCTCCAGCGAAGGCCAGGCAGGGGGAGGGGGACGGTTGCACTGCCCAGCGCCAGCCGGACGCTGACAGTGTGCCAGGCCAGCACCACCTCCTTGCATCTCTCCAGGGTCGTAGCGTCCGTGTTAACATTCCCACTTCACAAAAGAGGAAATGGAGCTCGGTCTGCATATTAATTAGCTATCTAGCACTGCGTAACCAATAACCTCAATTCTCGGTGGCTCCAAACTCAGTCAGTGGCCGCGGGCCAGGGACTCAGGAGCAGAAGGGCTGAGTGGTCTGCCGTGGCGTCTCCTGACCCCAAGCCACATCTTGGCTGGGCGACAGCTTTCTGAAGGCTGGAGGAGGGTGCAGATTTGCTTCCCAGCTAGCTCACCAACACGGTTGGCAGGTTGGTGCTGGCTGCAGGTGGTGGGCCTCGGTTCCTCCCCGGGGGGGCAGCTGGTGTCCCCCACAGCGAAGGGTCCAGGAGACATAGGGGGACGCTGCAGTACCTTTTACGACACAGGCCTCAGGACTCATGTGCCCTTACACCTGCGATATTCTGCTGGTCACATGGGTCAGTCCTGGTTTCGTGTAGAAGATTCCACAGTGTGGCTCCTTGGGGGCCATGGAGGAGGCGGTTCCCATAGACTGATCCAGAAAACTGCCAGGTCCTGCTGCTGCTGAGTTCCGCTGGGACTCTGACCCAAGCTGCCTGACTCCAACGGTGAGGCTTCGAGGTCGAGTGTCGGGTCCGAAGGAGGGGCGATGCTGACGGGTAAAGAATAGGACCTGGGGTGGGGGGGAGACATGACAGGGCTGTGAGAACCACACTGCCTGTCCCAGAGAAGACAGAGGAGGGCCTGACATGGGGACAGGCTGTGCCCTGGTATTTTCTGCACCTTGAGTGTTTAGCTGTCACAGCAGGAAAACTCCTGGGGGGGTCCCTCCGTGCGCTGAGCTGGTCTCCGGGGTCCTTGGGGGCTCCTCGTCCCTGTGGGTGAAGGAAGGAGGCGAGCTCACCTTCCCCCTGGGGAGGGTATGACAATGCCCTGTTTGCGTTGCCGTCAGCTTAGCAAAGGGAGCCCTGACTTAGACCTTGAACTGAGTGTCAGGGAAGGGAGGCGGCACTGAGAGCCCACAATGAGTTAAGTCCAAACTAGGCATTCTACATTTTAACATTTCACATCATCTGCTCAGGGCGTGAGATAGCTATTATTATTTCTTCTTTGCACATGAGGATACAGATCTCAGAGAAAGGAAGCTATCCAAGGTGTCACATGCTTCCTAAGTGATAGAACCAGGAGGGACTCCCCGAGAGGTGACTTCATAAGCCGGCACCATCTCCAGCGTGTCACACTACCTGTCTTCTGTGGATCTGAGCACTTGGTGGGGCAGAGGCCTTGTTGGGCAGAAATCAGGGTGGGGGGGACAAAAATGCACCCTCACTCCAGAGCTGGGGTAGACCCTTCTTACAAGACTTTTTTTTCTTCTGGGGAGACAAGATGTGGACACATGCACAGCCACCCAGTCATACAAGATGTTTGTGGAGTGTGTGACAGGCTGCCCTTGCTGAGGAACC